>CM060955.1:53377615-53437615 GCA_030765055.1 Mantis religiosa
GTCATACAATTCCCCCAGACAGAGATGTCTTAGCCTTCCACACTGTTGTTCTTATGTCCCCTTACAGCAAGGAAGTGTCCAAGGTCAACGTTGGGAGAGTGGTGAGGGCGAAAATTGTACTGCAGAACCCCTCACCGAGGACAGTTATAATTCAACTTTCAAATGTTACAAAAAAAAACGGTATTTCGGACCGCGCTATTTCGGGGTTTTACTACATCATCGCTTCATCATTATCGCTATTATCATTTTTATTATTCTTGTTGATGTTGTGGCTGTTTTTACATAAACCATACTACTTAAGTACATGGAGGTATTTATGCCCTTAAAGAGATAACATAGGCATTTCCCAAAAGCACAATTGAGCTGCCTGAAGAATTATCTAAATAATGGTATATTTGGTATCTGCCAGTAACAGAACACTTGAGAAGGTGGTATCTGCTGCTCTGATTGGAGAGCACGCAAAGGATCCTTACAGACATACGAAGCATTGTACCATTTGGATGACTAGAGCCAGACCGAAAAATTCAATACCATAGCCGGAGTTTGAACCACGATACTCCCGCTCTCCATACGGTTGCTCTAAATCAGTGAGCTACTATGACCAGCATGCCGACGTGACATTATATCTTCCAAATGACTCGTATGTTTCCCGGTAGGCACTAGGGGTTCTCATATGCTATGAGACACGTACCTTTTGTGGCGACTTACTACGCTGTAAGTACTTAAGTCCCAGGCGTCATAGTTAAACCACTTTTTTAGGTAAATTGATGGAAATAATCATTTCTTTCACATTTGTCGCGTGTAGTCTAAGGTTTGAATTAATAGAGTCAGGCTAAAAATTAAATGCCATAGCCGGGACTTGAACCACGGATCTCCCGTTCTCCCCATATTTCCCAGTATCTAAAAGTATGAATGAGAGTGCGAACGTGTGAGTAATCTAATGATTAAAACATAACGAATACGAGTTATCACCTTCGATATGTTCCAAAGGAGAACGTCTGACGATATGACCATTGCAATTAAAGGGGTCGGTATAAATGCAACCCCCCCTTCCCACACACGCGCGCGCACACACACACACACAGACACACACACACACACACACACACACACACACACACACACACACACACACACACAACAAACACACACACGACACACACTTGAAATAAATGGTATTATCCCAAAGAGTTTTGCACCTATGGGCATTTATATTTACTAAAATCAATGTTTCCGAAATACTATAAGACATACTTGCATATTTTTATGCAATCCTAACTTTGAAACGCTGCTGAAAGTTGTAAACTCTGCCCTATTGATCTATGTACGGCTACCATTGATGCAGTTATTACCTCTCTCTGTGTTCGGTTATCCTAGTCAGCTCCAGCGGACCTGGTACCAATGTGAAACAGGTGGTTTACCGGAACTCATTTGTCTTTTGGTAGATATTTCTTCAAATCCACAAATACTAACATTTAACGTATAATTTTCACACAACCAAAATAAAAGTTATGGATGTTTTGGAGCCATTTAAGGAACCTACATATAAATGTAACATTCAGTAGATTAACAACTACTACTATTACCACTACAGTATTATCATTGTTACTGAATAATTAGGATAGATTTCTTTATGACTATACTTGCTTTATATTCCACAATACACATGATAATCACTGAGAAAATCCAAAGCAATAAGTAAAACTAAGCATTAAATACTAGGCGGTTTGATTTGAGAGAGAGGAAGTGTGTGTGTGTGTGTGTGTGTGTGTGTGTGTGTGTGTGTGTGTGTGTGTGTGTGTGTGTGTGTGTGTGTGTGTGTGTGTGTGTGTGTGTGTATGTGTCTGTGTGTGTGTGTGTGCGTGTGTGTGTCTGTGTGTGAGCTTTTTTGTTTTTCTCTTTATTGATATCAACTGCATGGCCCATTACATGGTAATATTACATACATTGCAATACATAACTTCATTATTAATTTACAGTTCAATTTTCATTTTATAAGCTTAACTGACTTGTTTCGTAATTTATGTTTGAGATATACACCTGTGAGTTTTTGCTAACCTATATCTTTGTAGTTCCTTTCTCTAGTTTACTAGCCAATTCTTACATTGCAATGTTTTATAGCATCCTTGAAGTCTTATCACTAATTCAATTAGTATCTTTATAAATATATTGTATTTAAAATTAACTACCCTTTTATACGTTAATTAAATGAATATATTTGCAGAATGATTTCAGGTATTGTGAGATAAGTTGCTGGTTGGTTGTGGGCTATTTTCCTCCTTGTTTGAGCATTTCTGCCACCAATAGAAATCTCTGCTGTTGTGTGTCTTTACATTCAAAGATTAAATGGTTAACTGTTTGTCGGAGATTACTGCAGGTACATTTTGAATCATCAATAATGTGAAACCTGTATAGGTAGTCCTTAGTTTTTACATGACCTGAGATTATAGCAGTAATTTCTGGTGTAATGGGAAGTTTTCTCTTTAACCTATCTTTGATATTTGAGAGGAAGGTTTTACAGAGAGCCCCTTTGTTTGTGTTGTTCCACCTATGTTGCCATTGTTCATGTCCTATTTCTTTTATGGCTGCTGTGATCATCGACCTGGGAACCTTATTGTAAATGATTGGCAGTCCTTCATCTTGAGCAGCTGCCTTAGACAATTTATTAGCCATCTTGTTGCCAGGTATTCGTACGTGGACTTTCACCCATTTAAAGTGGATTCTCCAATGAGCTTGTTGCAGGGATGTTAGTGGCTGCAATGTCCTCCACGATTGAGTTGTGCTTGATGTTGTTTACCTAAGTCTATTGTTTTGATATCTCACAAGGGGGCACCAACTCGGTAGACCTGAATAGAGTAACAAAAGATCTAAGGAGGTGGTAGCTCCATCACTGATAGATGAGCACTAAAACTGCTGCTACCAATATCTCACAAGGGGGCACCAACAGGGTAGAGCAGAATAGAGTAACAAAACATCTGAGGAGGTGGTAGCTCCATCACTGATAGATGAGCACTAAAACTGCTGCTACCAATATCTCACAAGGGAGCACCAACAGGGTAGAGGTGAATAGAGTAACAAAACATCTAAGGAGGTGGCAGCTCCATCACTGATAGATGAGCACTAAAACTGCTGCTACGGCTATCTCACAAGGGGGCACCAACTCGGTAGGGCAGAACAGAGTAACAAAACATCTAAGGAGGTGGTAGCTCCATCACTGATAGATGAGCACTAAAACTGCTGCTACCAATATCTCACAAGGAGACACCAACTCGGTACAGCTGAATAGAGTAACAAAACATCTAAGGAGGTGGTAGCTCCATCACTGATAGATGAGTACGCACATTTCTTACAGACTTACAGCAACCGCCCTCTATACTTTCGTCCATCATGAGTACAAAGAAACATAGGAACACTTGCCATCGGCTTTCGTAATTGGAATTATATTTACTCTTGCTAACGCCATTTTAGGAATTAGAAATACATTAAAATCCATCAATTAGTTAATAAACGCCATTTCTTTGTAGGTTTCCCTCTCTTATCCTACTTTTATCTGTCAGTGATAAAACGATTAGCGACCTCCTAGTTCACTTTTGCAACATACCTATATACAGAAAGAGAACGGCAACAAGAACAGAAATACTGTTGATGGATGGATCAGTAACTTTATGTATTCAGAAGGATTTACTCTTTTTTTTTTTCCTTTTTTTTCTGTGGTTACAAATTCCTTTCAGTGTTTCTTCGCTTCCATTTGTCTCACTTAGTTGCTTTCTTTATTATTTCCTGAATATAATAAGAAGCAGGTTCGGAGATTCACATAAATTTTTTAAAATTAATAAACTGGAGGCCTTAGGAATAGGAAATAAAAAAAAAGAAAAAAAAAAAAAAAAGAGAAAGCACATGTCCTATGTGAATGGGAAAAAACGCAGAGTATATATTGTGTGTTCGTTTGTTTTGTGTGTGTGTGTGTGTGTGTGTGTGTGTGTGTGTGTGTGTGTGTGTGTGTGTGTGTGTGTGTGTGTGTGTGTGTGTGTGTGTGTGAGTGTGCTAATTTTTCTCTTATTGACATTATTTGAAACGCATTACAGATAAGATAAACTTAGAAATGGTTCAAACGTGTTTATTTATACTTATAAAGAAAATAATGAAGAAAATGGGTAATTCAAATAAATGGAACTTCGGACGAGTTTTTTAAGTTTTCCTTTTCCTGTTTTCTAAATTAATATTTATGCAGGACATAAACAATAATCGCAAACAATTAGGTGTGGCAACGCAAAAAACATTTGTAATACACTCCTGATAGATGAAATCCTGAAACGATGATCTCTTGTTGCTCATAGAGTTACCAGCTCTGCAGATATTTGTTCCTTTATCCTGTACTCTTTCTGTATATATGCTGCAGCTCTGAACGAGATGCTACGCTCGTCGTGGTTCTACTGACACAAGAAAGTAATCAGAAAGTAAAAAGTCTAAGTAAATGCCATCTATCAACTGATTGTTGAATTTTAATGTATTTCTAATTCCTAAAATGGCGTTTTGAAAAATAACGCTTAGAGAAGCTGGTGGCAAATGGTACTGTTTCTGGAGCACTCGTGATTGATGAAAGCTCAAAGCGCTGTTGGAGACTTGCCTCCTTGTGAGATAATTGTTATACTTGTTTGGCTTTCTTTGCCGGCAGAAAACAAATTTACGACTAATATTACAATTATTATTATTATTATTATTATTATTATTATTATTATTATTATTATTATTATTATTATTATTATTATTATTATTATTATTATTATTATTATTATTATTACTATTATTATTATTATTACTATTATTACTATTATTACTATTATTACTATTATTACTATTATTACTATTATTACTATTATTACTATTATTACTATTATTACTATTATTACTATTATTACTATTATTATTATTATTATTATTATTATTATTATTATTATTATTATTATTATTATTATTATTATTATTATATATTATTATTATTATTATTATTATTATTATTATTATTATTATTATTATTATTATTATTTTTATTATTATTATTATTATTATTATTATTATTATTATTATTATTATTATTATTATTATTATTATTATTATTATTATTATTATTATTATTATTATTATTATTATTATTATTATTATTATTATTATTATTATTATTATTATTATTATTATTATTATTATTATTATTATTATTATTATTATTATTATTATTATTATTATTATTATTATTATTATTATTATTATTATTATTATTATTATTATTATTATTATTATTATTATTATTATTATTATTATTATTATTATTATTATTATTATTATTATTATTATTATTATTATTGCTGTTGTTGGAGTAGAGCAGAAGCTATAGTTTTGATAAATACGTTTAACATTACGCACTCCAACTTAACAGCGTTCATATAACCTAGGTACGCCCTCCCATATGTTTTAGTTACATAAACTATATAAAGTAAGTTCAGGTATTTGTGCCTTTGAAGAAATAAGTCAGGCATTTCCAAAACTCACAAATGAGTTTCGTAAAGAAGTGTCTAGGTAATGTTGTTAGGTATTACTTCACATCTGCCATTTCCATATCCACCAAAACTGCTGCTATGGATACTTCAGATGGTGTCACCAATTCCCTGAACCAGGATGGAGTAACAGAACATGTAAGGTGGTAATAGATGCACCTCTGTTAGTACAATAGTAACAGTACGCAGTTTCGTCAGTCATTCAACAACAGCGCTTTAAGCTTTCATTCATCACACGTGCACAAGAAACATAGTATTATGGGCTATCAGCTTCCTAGTCGTTAGAACATTTACATTTTAAAACTCCGTTTTGTAAATTAGAAATGCAGTAAAATGCAACAATCGGTAGATAGAATGCATTTGTTTAGTATTTGTACATTCATACTTCATCGTTCTGCCAATAGTACAACAATGAGCGATCACCTCGTTCATATTTGTAGAAAATCTACAGAAAGTGTATAGGATAAAAGACCACATACAGAGTTGATAACTCTGTCAGTAACAAGACCGCACTCAATGCATGCAGCTGCCGTTACTTTTACAATTTACAACATCGTTCCAGACTTTCATTCATGAGGATTACATCAGAAATGCTTTAACTTTTTCATTATTTTTGGGGTCCATTATAAACACTAATTTTAAATATTTGTCCTTTTCATTTTTCCTTTGTTTTGTTTTTAATATAGCCTTATGAAAAGTATAATAAATTTTTCGGCAGAATGAAAAGACTTACCATTACTTATTTAAGCACAAATTGGTAGTCAATGTAGAAACTTGAAATAAAGTGTATATTCCCAGAGATGTTGCCTAGAAATGTTGCATTTCCATTTATTAAAATCAATGTTTCTAAAGGACATCAACATAAGTGCGATATTTTTGTACATACCGATTATAAGATACTTCCACATTATTATGCAGTCCTCAATTATGGAACTTTGAAACGCCGCTGGAAGTTATAAAAATGTCTTATTGATCTGTGTACGACTACCGGTGATGCAGTTATCACATCTCCCTGTGTTCTGTTATCCTAGTCTGCTCCGGCGGACCTGGTACCAATGTGAAACAGGAGGTGGTACTCTGTGCCCATCGTGTTCTTTCCGGAACCCATTGTTGGTAAATCCCCTGGTTAATTTCTTCAATCCCACAAATATTAACATTTAACGTATAGTTTTTACATAAAAAATACAAGTTATGGGTGCTTTGGAAGCATTTGTGGTACATATAAATGACAATTTCACTACTCAAAGTAACTACTATTACCACTCCACTATTACTATCGTTATTGAATAATTAAAATAGATTTATTATAACTATACTTTCTTTATACTCCCCAATACACATGATTATCACTCAGAAATTGCAAAGCAAAAAATAAAATGAAACACTAAAAATTAGCAAGTTTGATTTAATTTGAGAGAGCAACTGTGTACGCGCGCGCGCGTCTGTGTGTGTATGTGTGTGTGTGCGCGCGCGCGCGCGACATTGATATTACACCAAACTTGTGTCTTGCTGAGGCAATATATACATTCATATCTCTGATACACTCCTAATATGAAACGCTATAACGTGTTGAAGGATATAACTTTAGCCGTGGAACTCTAAATATACTTCCTCACTGCTGTAGCGCTATCAGCTCTGTGTCTGTTCTGCTATCCTGATATTCTCCGGTGGAGCACAAGTAAGCGAGGAGGTAGTAGGCCCCGATCTGGTTGCTTATCGTCGTAATCGTCGTCGTCGTCGTTGTCGTTGCTTTTGTCGTTACAAGTAATTGCAGTATTCAAAAATAATATTGAGTTCATCATTGTAGGATAAATGTTTTATGTTCATTATCATTATTCTATTTCATGTTCTTAGTGATTTTCTAGTGGTTCATGTATATATACCTAGGTGAGTCAGCTGCCCCTTATTCTAGAGTTTTATTGTGTGTGTGTGTGTGTGTGTGTGTGTGTGTGTGTGTGTGTGTGTGTGTGTGTGTGTGTGTGTGTGTGTGTGTGTGTGTGGGAAGGGGTTGGGGGGGGAGCGCGCTCTTTTATTTGTGCTAACACCATTAGTTAACATTAAAGGGTCTGTTAATCACTAATCTTGGTGGAATCTTCCTTTGAAGTTTGTACATAACCTCCTGTAACCCTCTCCGTCTCTTTTTCTTTGTGTGTTTGTTTATGGTTTTGTTAACACTACTTATTCATTAAAACAATTCTAATTTATCAGTAAGATCTCGGTACAGTTCTACTCTCTAGCTCCATTTTAATATTTACAATTTAAATATGATAGCATATCTGCACCTTAGGAGGCAAAATAAGCAGATAAAGGTAAGTAATGTTAATATACCAATTTAATTACTCCTCGATGATGAAATCAATGACTTTAATAGCAATAATTAATACACATTGTACCTTATATGCTTCCAGCAGGAGATCTGTAATTTTTATAATTGACCGTTATACAAAAAGTGTGAGTGTTATGTGAGTTTGAAGGAGTAAATACAAATATTTCTCGGAAGATACGATAACTCTCTCAGTCTTTGCTGACTCGCCATCGTAGATAGTTTTGGGAAAGAATGCAAGAAGTAATGAGCAAGTTATATAATTTCTGCCAGTAGTAGAACGACGTTGCACCATATCCACAGAAATGATGTACACAATAAAAGAACACATATTATGTAGTATGTAAGTATATCAGCGACAGCAGCGCACTCTATGTATGCAGAAGCCTTTGCTACCCATACACTTTACAGCATCGTTTAAATGTTTCATCGACCAGAAGTGTATCAGAAATATTGTACTTGTGTTGTACAAATGTTGTACTTGTTGTTATATAATCGGCATGGCTAAATGTTTGGGATTAGCATGGACGTCCTTTGTAAACACTAATTTTTATATTAGAAAAGGAAACGTTAGAACAATCGATCAGAAGATGGCTCTTATTCCAATTTTTCATTCTAGCGAAAATATCGATACTATTCCAAGGGGATTGTTATTAAACGTGGCATTCAGCAATAATGATTGTAATTTTCGGTAGATGTATTGGATTGGTGTACCATTTGATTTTAAAAAAAAAAAAAATGGATCTCTTTCTAAACAAATAGATTAGTGAATAAAAGGAGATGTGAAAGGTAAAAGTAATATTTCATTAAATATCGCTAATGGAATCTTAAGGCTAAAAATTGAATTAAAATAAGCAAGCAAAGACCGTATTTCAGCGAAAAAAGCATTTATAAGCATTTTGCTTAGAAATCCGGGCTCTAATTATCACTATCATTATTAAACTAACAGCCCGAAATAATGCGGTTGTTGCCGATCATGCTTTACCCCGCGTTAGAATGATTCCATCGTGTATCGAAATGTGAGCTTAGATGTCACAAAAGTCCATACCACGGAGGTGTAAGGAAACATTCGTACAATAATACATTACATTAGGTAGGTACATAAAACGTATGTAATATAAAGTACAGCACTTTTAAATGCAGTTACTCACCAGTAATGCAGGAGGTGTATTCCTGTTCTGAAATTGATCGCATTATCCTTAGGATGGCGTTCCAAAGATTCACTATCACAAGAGTGAGCATCTCCCTTAATCTGGTTTGATCGATACCGCGTCGAGATTTCCACCTCGAAAACCAACCATCAGATGCTATAAAATCATCGGTCACATGCAAACCTTTATGGAACTTCACAACTTGAATTCTGATGACAGCTCCAGACAGAGGTTTCCTTCACTTAGTTTTATTAAGAACCACGTGTATCAGCACTCATCGAGATCACTGTCTTTACCAAATTTAGTTCTTATCTTTGCAATCCTATTTCACTGACTACAATGTTTCTCACACGAGAAACCAGCTTTGCTTTTAACTTGCCCAGGTCCTACAATTCCCCCAGACAGAGATGTCTTAACCTTGACACTGTTGTTCTCATGTCCCGTTACAGCAAGGAAGTGACCAAGGTCAACGTTAGGGGAGTGATGAGGGCGAAGATTGTACTGCAGAACCCCTTACCGAGGACAGTTATAATTCAACTTTCAAATTTAAACAAAACAAAAAACGGTATTTCGGACCGCGCTATTTCGGGGTTTTACTGCCTCATCTCATCATCATTATGCTCATTATCATTATTATTATTGTCGTTGATGTTGTTGTGGTTGTTATTGTTGTTGCAGTAATAGCATCGGAGTAGTTGGATTAATCAGTACAACATTACACACTCTATCTTAAAAGCGTTCAAGACAATCAGAAGCGCGCTCCCATATATTTTCTTTACATAAACCTTACTACTTAAGTGCATGTAGAAATTTATGCCTTAAAGAGATAACATAGGTATTTCCCAAAAGCACAATTGAGTTTCGTTAAGAATTATCTAAATAATGGTATATTTGGTATCTGCCAGTAACAGAACACTTGCTGCTCTGATTGGAGAGCACGAAAAACAATCCTTACAGACATACGAAACATTGTACCATTTGGAAGACTAGAGCCAGACTGAAAAATTCAATGCCATAGCCGGAGTTTGAACCACGGTACTCCCGCTCTCCATACGGTTGCTCTAATTCACTGAGCTACTATGGCCAAGATGCCAACATGACATTATATTCTCCAAGCTCCGAGCGCCCAGCACCTTGTCGTCGATGCTGCAGGTACGGACATGCAGCCGCCACCTGCACTGCGACCCCTCGGTGCCATTACTGTGGTGCCGCGACTCTCACCGGGGAATGCCAGCAGCACGATCTTCGACGCCGCCACCGGTACTGCGCCTCCTGCAATGGCTACGGCCACTTTACAGGACAGGCGCAGTGCCTCGCTCGCCCACGCCAGGACTCCGACCTCATCACACCTCCAACGGCTCACTCGAAAGGTACAGCGTATGGAGCCCAGCGCTGGACTGCCTCAAGGATGAAGTTCAGAAGGTCAACGGTCGGCTTCATTCTATCGAGGAGCAACTGGCAAACGGACGCGCCGCCGCCATCCAAGGGACTCCTACAGTCGAAGTTCAGGACCTCCACTCTGAGGGTCTGAACATTGGTCTTCGCCTGGGGCACTTGGAGGTCTCACTCGCCGCCAGCAACTCAAGACACGACGCCACTTATGCCAGAGTAACTGACCTCGACTACAAACTCGTGACTTCACACCAGCAGACGACGGACAACCTCACATCACACCAAGAGCAAGCTACCTCCTCCTTTCGAAAACTTACTAACACCACTTCATTTCTGACCAAGCAACTACAAGACACTCTACAGGACGCCATCAACCAGAAGTTCAATGACTTACAGGAACACATCAGCCGCTCTCACTCTCAGACCAGGACACACATAGACCGACTCAATCACAAACTCCTTGAAATTCAAATCGCTGCTGCTCCTACACACCCCGACAACCTGCGCGAATACTTCTCTGAAGTATTCGCGCGTTTCGACCTCCTAACGTCCGCTGTATGCACCGAGCGACAGACGCGCCACAGCCGGCGCTAAATTAAGCACCATTGTTGCGCAGTGACCCTAAGACGAATAAACGATACTAATCATTTAATCCCTCCTTCTATTCCAGGTGATCCACCCAGGACCTCTGGTCATGGTTGGATCCCCTGTACAACTACCCCAACTCAAGCATCGAAGATGCACAGTGACACAAGATAAAGACTTTTGACCCTCTAACACATCCTTTGAAACCCCGGCGATCCATCCAGGGCCTCTCCGGTAATGGCTGGAACCCCGGACACTACTCTTTTGAGCTGCAACGTGCCCCTCAGGCACCTGCGCTCTTACCACCGATACTAACGGGGGTGCTTCTGCGGGACCCCGCCACTTCTCTCCCTTTACTCTCTCCTAAAGCCTCGTTTATAAAAAAAAATGGTAGGCACTAGGAGTTCTCATATGCTATGAGACACGTACCTTTTGTGGCGACTTACCATGCTGTAAGTACTTAAGTCCCAGGCTTCATAGTTACACCCCTTTTTTAAGGTAAATTGATGGACATAATCATTTCTTTCACATTAGTCGCGTGTAGTCTAAGGTTTGAATAAATAGGGCCAGGCTAAAAATTAAATACCATAGCCGGGACTTGAACCACGGATCTCCCGTTCTCCCCATATTTCCTATTATCTGAAAGTATGAATGAGAGTGCGAACGTGTGAGTATTCTAATGATTAAAACATAAAGGGGTCGGTATAAATGCAACCACACACAAACACACACACACACACGCACGCACGCACACACACACACACACACACACACACACACACACACACACACGACACACACTTGAAATTAATGATATTATCCCAAAGAGTTTTGCACCTATGGGCATTTATTTATATTTACGAGAATCAATGTTTCTAAAAGACATGAACTTTAGTGCTATATATTTAGGCATTCCGATTATAAGACACACTTCCATATATTTATGCAATCCTGAAGAATGGAACTTTGAAACGCTGTTGAAAGTTGTAAAGGCTGCCCCATTGATCTATGTACGGCTACCATTGACGCAGTTATCACCTCTCTCTATGTTTTGTTATCCTAGTCAGCTCCAGCGGACCTGGTACCAATGTAAAACAGGTGAGGCATTCCGATTATAAGTCACACTTCCATATATTTATGCAATCCTGAAGAATGGAACTTTAAAACGCTGGTGAAAGTTGTAAAGCTATGTACGGCTACCGTTGACGCAGTTATCACCTCTCTCGATGTTTTGTTATCCTAGTGAGCTCCAGCGGACCTGGTACCAATGTAAAACAGGTGGTTGTTCTGCGTGCCCAACTTCCTCTTACCGGAACTCATTTGTCTTTTGGTAGATTATCTAATTTATTTCTTCAAATCCACAAATACTAACGTTTAACGTATAATTTTTACACAACCAAAATAAAAGTTATGGATGTTTTGGAGGCATTTAAGGAACCTACATATTAATGTCATTTTCAGTAGTATAACAGCTACTACTATTACCACTACAGTATTACCATTGTTACTGAATAATTAGGATGGATTTCATTATGACTATACTTGCTTTATATTCCACAATATACATGACAATCACTGAGAAGGTCCAAAGCAATAAGTAAAACGAAGCATTAAAAGTTAGGTGGTTATATTTGAGAGAGAGGAAGTGTGTGTGTGTGTGTGTTTGTGTGTGTATGTATGTGTGTGTTTTTGTGTGTGTGTTTTCTCTCTCTCTCTCTCTCTCTCTCTCTCTCTCTCTCTCTCTCTCTCTCTCTCTCTCTCTCTCTCTCTCTCTCTCTCTCTCTCTCTCTCTCTTTATTGACATCAGCTGCATGGCCCATTACATGGTAATATTACATACATTACAATACATAATTTCATTATTAATTTAAAGTTCAATTTTCATTTTATAAGCTTAGCTGACTTGCTTCGTAATTTATGTTTGAGATATACATCTTTGAGTTTTTGCTAACCTATATCTTTGTACTTCCTCCCTCTAGTTTACTAGCCAATTCTTACATTGCATTGTATTATAATATCCTTGTAGTGTTATCCCTAATTCAATTAGTAAATTTATAAATATATTGAATTTAAAATTAACTACCATTTTATACGTTAATTGAATGAATATATTTGCAGAATGATTTCAGGTATTGTGCGATAAGTTCCTGGTTGGTTGTGGGCTATTTTCCTCCTTGTTTGTGCACTTCTCCCACCAATAGGAATCTCTGATGTTGTGTGTCTTTACATTCAAAGATTAAATGGTAACTGTTTGTCGGAGGCTACTGCATGTACATTTTGAATCATCAATAATGTGAAACCTGTATAGGTAGTTCTTAGTGTTTAAATGACCTGAGATTATAGCAGTAATTTCTGGTGTAATGGAAAGTTTTCTCTTTAACCTATCTTTGATATTTGGGAGGAAGGTTTTACAGAAAGCCCCTTTGTTTGTGTTGTTCCACCTATTTTGCCATTGTGCATATCCTATTTCTTTTATGGCTGCTTTGATCATCGACCTGGGAACTTTATTGTAAATGATTTGCAGTCCTTCATCTTGACAATTTATCAGCCATCTCGTTGCTAGGTATATCTACATGGACTTTCACCCATTTGAAGTGGATTCTCCAATGAGCTTGTTGCAGGGATGTTAGAGTGGCTGCAATGTCCTCCACGACTGAGCTGTGCTTGATGTTGTTTACCTGAGTCTATATTGTTTTGAAGCTCTTGTAGCACGTTCAATATAGCTATTTGTTCTGCTATGTTATTTGAACACTTGCCATCCAATCTATATTTTAGTTGAAGGATAAGTGCTTCATGTTTGAACACCACTGTTGCAGCTCTGTTACCATTGTTGTTACTTATATGATTTGTTATGCTGTTCTTCTCCAGGGAGTTGGTGCATACTTGAGAAAATATACCCGTAGCAGCAGTATTGGTGGATATGAAGAAATGAAATTCTACGTTCCTCCATTTTGTAAGTAATTCTTTACGCAACTCTCCGCTGCTTCTGGGAAATGCCTGACTTATTTCTTCAGAGACAAGGATACCTGCACTTTCTTTATAAAGATCAGGTAAATAAAATATATGGGAGTGCACTTCTGTATGTTTTGAACGCTATTAAGGTAGAGTTATACTTATTTATAAAAACTACTGCTTCTGTTCCTATTATTATTGTTATTATAATCATCATTATTTATTATAATCATTATCACCATTATTATCATTATCATCACCATTATTATTGTCGTTGAAGTTATTGTTGTTTTCATTGCATATTTAGAATATCCTAGTTACAAGTAGGCTTATATTCCACAATACGCATCGTAATGAACTAAAATAAATCCAAAGCTTTGCAGCTAAGATAAACTTAGAAATGGTTCTAATATGCTTCTTTATATATACTAATAAAAAGATAATGAAGAAAATAAGTAATTGAAATAAATGGAACTTCCGACAACTTCTTTTAAATTTCCCTTTCCTTTTTTCTAAATTAATGTTTATACAGGACATCAAGAATAGTCCCAAACAATTAGGTATGCCAATGCTAAAACATTTCTTATACGCTCCTGATTGGTGAAACACTGAAACGATGTTGTATATGTAGAAGTAGCGGATGCTGCATGCATTGAGTGCGCTTTTATTACTGATACAGTAATCAACTCTGTAGGTGATTGTTCCTTTAATTTGCACTCTTTCTGTATGGTACGCTTATCGTTGTACTACTGACACAAGAAAGTAATCACAAAGTAAAAAGTCTAAGGAAATACCATCTATCAAGCGACTCTTACATTTTAATGTATTTCTAATTTATAAAACGAAGTTTTGTAAATAGTGTAAGGTTTAGGGAAGCTGGTGGCAAATAGTACTATGTTACTTGTGCACTCGTGATGGATGAAAGGTCAAAGCACTGTTGCTGAAAGACTGAGAGGAAACTGCGTGCTCATCTGTCGGGAATGGAGTTCAAACCTCCTCATATATTCTGTTATTTTATTCTACTCCGGGAGCTGGTGCCTCCTTGGGAGCTAATCGTTTTACTCGTTTGCCGCTGTTTTGTTGGATGTGGAATTTAGCACGAACCTCACTTGTGCTTTTGGGAAATGCCTATTTTTACCTCATCAAAGGCATAAATACATACAGTAATAAGGTTTACGTAAATAAAATATATGGGAGTTCTCTTCTGTGTGTCTTGTACGCTTTTTATTTAGAGAATGTAATGTTATACCTGTATACAGTACTACTGCTGCTATTAGTAGTGTTATGTAGTAGTAGTAGTAGTAGTAGTAGTAGTAGTAGTAGTAGTAGTAGTAGTAGTAGTAGTAGTAGTAGTAGTAGTAGTAGTAGTAGTAGTAGTAGTAGTAGTAGTAGTAGTAGTAATAATAATAATAATAATAATAATAATAATAATAATAATAATAATAATAATAATAATAATAATAATAATAATAATAATAATAATAATAATAATAATAATAATAATAATAATAATAATAATAATGACGTTGATGATGATGATGATGATGATGATGATGATGATGATGGACGATGGTGATGGACGATGGTGATGATCCCGCCTCGGTAGCGTGGATGGCAGCCTGTCTGCCTCACGTTCAAGAGGTCCCGAGTTCAAGCCTCGCTCAGGGTGAGGATAAGGTTTCCCGGGGTTTCCCTTATCTTTCAAGATGAATGTCGGATAATTCTAAGCTCCATGGATCCTGGACTCATATGAGCATCATTTCACCCAATTCATTCACCGTCTTATATGACTTAACGTTGGAGGACGTAAATGACGAAAAATAATGATGATGATGATGATGATGATGATGATGATGATGATGATGATGATGATGATGAAGATGTCGGTGGTGATGATGATAATGGTGATAGCATAAGAAATAAGTGCATGCGCTGCCATATGTTTCAGTTACGCAAATTATAAACAAAGTGCAGGTATTTGTTGCTTTGAAGAAGTAAGTCAGGCAATTCCTAAATCACAAATGAGTTGCCTAAAGAATTACCAAAACAATGCTGGTAGCTATAATTTCATTTCTGTCATTTCCACTAAAACTGCTGCTACGGATATCTCACAAGGAGGTACCAACTCGGTAGAGCTGAATAGAGTAACAAAACGTCTAAGGAGGTGGTAGCTCCATCACTGATAGACGAGCACTAAAACTGCTGCTACGGATATCTCACAAGGGGGCACCAACTCGGTAGAGCTGAATAGAGTAACAAAACATCTAAGGAGGTGGCAGCTCCATCACTGATAGACGAGCACTAAAACTGCTGTTACGGATATCTCACAAGGGGGTACCAACTCGGTAGAGCTGAATAGAGTAACAAAACATCTAAGGAGGTGGCAGCTCCATCACTGATAGACGAGCACTAAAACTGCTGCTACGGATATCTCACAAGGGGGCACCAACTCGGTAGAGCTTAATAGAGTAACAAAACATCTAAGGAGGTGGCAACTCCATCACTGATAGACGAGCAGTAAAACTGCTGCTACGGATATCTCACAAGGGGGCACCAACTCGGTAGAGCTTAATAGAGTAACAAAACATCTAAGGAGGTGGCAGCTCCATCCCTGATAGACGAGCACTAAAACTGCTACTACAGATGTCTCACAAGGGGGCACCAACTCGGTAGAAGTGAATAGAGTAACAAAACATCTAAGGAGGTGGCAGCTCCATCCCTGATAGGCAGCTCCATCCCTGATAGGCAGCTCCATCCCCGATAGACGAGCACTAAAACTGCTACTACAGATATCTCACAAGGGGGCACCAACTCGGTAGAGCTGAATAGAGTAACAAAACATCTGAGGAGGTGGCAGCTCCATCCCTGATAGACGAGCACTAAAACTGCTGCTACGGATATCTCACAAGGGGGCACCACCTCGGTAGAGCTGAATAGAGTAACAAAACATCTAAGGAGGTGGCAGCTCCACCCCTGGTAGACGAGCACTAAAACTGGTGCTACGGATATCGCACAAGGAGACACCAACTCGGTAGAGCTGAATAGAGTAACAAAACATCTAAGGAGGTGGCAGCTCCACCCCTGGTAGACGAGCACTAAAACTGGTGCTACGGATATCGCACAAGGAGACACCAACTCGGTAGAGCTGAATAGAGTAACAAAACATCTAAGGAGGTGGCAGCTCCATCCCTGATAGACGAGCACTAAAACTGCTGCTACGAATACCTCACAAGGGGGCACCAACTCGGTAGAAGTGAATAGAGTAACAAAACATCTAAGGAGGTGGCAGCTCCATCCCTGATAGATGAGCACTAAAACTGCTGCTTCGGATATCTCACAAGGGGGCACAAAACATCTAAGGAGGTGGCAATTCCATCACTGATAGATGAGCACTAAAACAGCTGCTACGGCTATCTCACAAGGGGGCACCAACTCGGCAGAAGTGAATAGAGTAACAAAACATCTAAGGAGGTGGCAGCTCCATCCCTGATAGATGAGCACTAAAACTGCTGCTTCGGATATCTCACAAGGGGGCACCTACTCGGTAGAAGTGAATAGAGTAACAAAACATCTAAGGAGGTGGCAGCTCCATCCCTGATAGATGAGCACTAAAACTGCTGCTTCGGATATCTCACAAGGGGGCACAAAACATCTAAGGAGGTGGCAATTCCATCCCTGATAGATGAGCACTAAAACTGCTGCTTCGGATATCTCACAAGGGGGCACAAAACATCTAAGGAGGTGGCAATTCCATCCCTGATAGATGAGCACTAAAACTGCTGCTTCGGATATCTCACAAGGGGGCACCAACTCGGTAGAAGTGAATAGAGTAACAAAACATCTAAGGAGGTGGTAGCTCCATCCCTGATAGACGAGCACTAAAACTGCTGCTACGGATATCTCACAAGGGGACACCAACTCGTTAGAGCTGAATAGAGTAACAAAACGTCTAAGGAGGTGGCAGCTCCATCCGTGATAGACGAACACTAAAACTGCTGCTACGGATATCTCACAAGGGGGCACCAACTCGGTAGAAGTGAATAGAGTAACAAAACATCTAAGGAGGTGGCAGCTCCATCCGTGATAGATGAACACTAAAACTGCTGCTACGGATATCTCACAAGGGGGCACCAACTCGGTAGAAGTGAATAGAGTAACAAAACATCTAAGGAGGTGGTAGCTCCATCCGTGATAAACGAACACTAAAACTGCTGCTACGGATATCTCACAAGGGGGCACCAACTCGCTAGAGCTGAATAGAGTAACAAAACGTCTAAGGAGGTGGCAGCTCCATCCGTGATAGACGAACACTAAAACTGCTGCTACGGATTTCTCACAAGGGGGCACCAACTCGGTAGAAGTGAATAGAGTAACAAAACATCTAAGGAGGTGGCAGCTCCATCCGTGATAGACGAACACTAAAACTGCTGCTACGGATATCTCACAAGGGGGCACCAACTCGGTAGAAGTGATTAGAGCAACAAAACATCTAAGGAGGTGGTAGCTCCATCCCTGATAGACGAGCACTAAAACTGCTGCTGCGGATATCTCACAAGGGGGCACCAACTCGGTAGAGCTGAATAGAGCAACAAAACATCTAAGGAGGTGGTAGCGTCGCACATTTCTTACAGACTTACAGCAACAGCCCTCTATACTTTCATCCATCACGAGTAAACTAGAAACATTTCCAGTACACTGCTGAGATATGAAACTCTGAAACGCTGAGTAAATTGTAAAAGTAATTCCTGCTGCAAGCATTGAGTGCAATCTTGTTGATGATGTAGCTATCAACTTTGTAGATGTTCGTTCCTTTATTCTGTACCCTTTCTGTATATATGCTGCTACTGTGAGCGAGATGGTGTGCTCATCATTATTCTGCTGACACAAGAGAGTAAAAGCCTAAACGAATGCCATGTATCACACGATTGTTGCACTTTAATGTATTTCTAATCCGCAAACTGGCACTTTGTAAATGGTCTAGCGTTTAGGGAAGCTAGTGTCAAATGTCTCCTGTGTACTCATGATGGATGAAAGCCCAAAGCGCTGTTACTGGATGACAGAGGAAACTGCGTGCTCACTCTTTAGGAACGGAGTTAACACCTCCTGATATATTGTTATTCTATTCTACTCCGGGAGTTGGTGCCTCCTTGGGAGATAATCGTTATACTCGTTTGCCGCTTTTTTGCTGAATGTGGAACTGTCAGAAATCAAATTTACGATTATTATTATTATTATTATTATTATTACTATTATTATTATTATTATTATTATTATTATTATTATTATTATTATTATTATTATTATTATTATTATTATTATTATTATTATTATTATTATTATTATTATTACTATTATTATTACTATTATTATTATTATTATTATTATTATTATTATTATTATGATTATTGTTATTGTTATTGTTATGGTTATTGTTATTGTTATTATTATTGTTATTATTATTGTTATTGTTATTATTATTATTATTATTATTATTATTATTATTATTATTATTATTATTATTATTATTATTATTATTATTATTATTATTATTATTATTATTATTATTATTATTATTATTATTATTATTATTATTTATTATTATTATTATTATTATTATTATTATTATTATTATTATTATTATTATTATTATTATTATTATTATTATTATTATTATTATTATTATTATTATTATTATTATTATTATTATTATTATTATTATTATTATTATTATTATTATTATTATTATTATTATTATTATTATTATTATTATTATTATTATTATTATTATTATTATTATTATTATTATTATTATTATTATTATTATTATTATTATTATTATTATTATTATTATTATTATTATTATTATTATTATTATTATTATTATTATTATTATTATTATTATTATTATTATTATTATTATTATTATTATTATTATTATATAATTTTGTTGTTATTGCAGTTGGAGTGGAGCAGAAGCTATAGTTTTTATAAGTAAGTGTAACAATACGCACTCCAACTTAACAGCGTTCATAACAGCCACCTACGCCCTCTCATATGTTTTAGTTATGTAAACTTTATAAAGTAAGTGCAAGTATCTGTGGCTTTGAAGAAATGTCAGGCATTTTCAAAAATCACAAGTGAGTTTCGTAAAGAAGTGTCTAAGTAATGGTGTTAGGTATAATTTCTGCCAATTTATACTCCAAAACTGCTGCTACGGATATTTCGGAAGGTTTCATCAGCTCGCTGGACCAGGATGGTGTAACAGAACATGTAAGGTGGTAGGTAATAAGTGCATCTCTGATAGAACAGTAGTAACAGTACCCAGATTCGTTATAGTCATACAACAACAGCGCTTTAAGCTTTCGTTCATCACAGATGCACAAGAAACATAGTACCAGTGGCCATCAGCTTCCTAGTCACAATAATATTTACAGTTGAAAAGTCCGTTTTCTAAATTAGAAATACCTTAAAGATCAAAAATCAGTAGATGCAACTGTTTAGTATTGGTACATTCATACTTCTTCGTTCTGCCAATAGTACAACAATGAACGATCATGTCTTTCACATTTGTACAAAATCTACAGAAAGAGTATGGGATAAAGGACCACATACAGAGTTGATAACTCTATCAGTAATGTCACCCGAACATCGGAATTCCCGATAGAACCAGCAGCTTGCAGGTAGTGGCCAGAAGGGAACCATTTAGACCACGCCTACCCATTTATCTTGTAGCGCTAACGAAGGGGATGATTAGAAGAGCGGCACGAGCCCTGTACCGTCTCTTTCCCCTCCCCTGAAGTCTGGAACCTTCGGGATGATTCACTGAACCGCAAGACTTCCAGAAACGGCGATCTTCCTATAAAAATTGGCTGCAGTTGTCGAGTTCAGTTCAGTTCTTGGCGAGCAGCTGTGAGGAGCGCCGTACTGGTGAACGGACTGGAAGACTGTGTACGTATATCAGAGGAGTTGTACGTAATTGTCAGTGTAGGGTGGACCTGTGACAGACGAAATGGCGAATTGTAACTGTGTGCGCTACATAATTCTGTGTAATCGGCAAGTGTTCCAACTGTAATTCGGTGGAAATAAAGAACATTTTGAGTTTGTGCAATTGGACTTTTAATTTCACGAACCCCCAAGTCACGGTAACAAGAGTGCACTTAATGCATGCAGCAGCCGTTACTTTTACAATTTACAACTTCGTTCCAGACTATCATCCACCATGATTGCATCAGAAATGTTTTAACTTTGGCATTATTGTTGGGGTCCTTTGTAAAGACTAATTTTAAATATTTGTCGTTTTCCTTTCCACTTTGCCTTGTTTTTAACATAGCCTTATGAAAAAGATATTAAATTCTTCGGCAAAATGAAACGTTTTCCGTTACTTATTTAAGCACAAATTGGTAGACAATGTAGAAACCTGAAATAAATTGTATTTTCCCAGAGTGTGTTGCTTAGAAATGCTTCATTTCTATTTATCAAAATCAATGTTTCTGCAAGACATCAACGTAAGTGCGATATTTTTGTACATACCGATTATAAGATATTTCCACATTTTGATGCAATCCTGAATAATGGAACTTTGAAACGCTGCTGAAAGTTATAAACAGTGTCTTACTGATTTGTGTACAACTACCATTGATGCGCTTATCACTTCTCTCTGTGTTCTGTTATTCTAATCTTCGGCGGACCTGGTACCAATGTGAAACAGGAGGTGCTACTCGGTGCCCATCTTATTCTTTCAAGAACCCAGTTGTTCTATTGGTAAATCGTCTGATGAATTTCTTCAATCCCACAAATATTAACATCTAACGTATAATTTTTACATACAAAATACAAGTTTTGGCCGTTTTAGAAGCATTTAAGGTACATATAAATTACATTTTCACTACTCCAAGTAACTTCTATTACCACTCCACTATTACTATTGTTATTGAATAATTAAAATAAATTTATTATAACTATACTTTCACTATATTCCACTATACACATGATAACCACTGAGAAAATGCAAAGCAATATATAAAATGAAACACTAAAAACACTCTCTCTCTCTCTCTCTCTCTCTCTCTCTCTCTCTCTCTCTCTCTCTCTCTCTCTCTCTCTCTCTCTCTCTCTCTCTCTCTCTCTCTCTCTCTCTGTGTGTGTGTGTGTGTGTGTGTGTGTGTGTGTGTGTGTGTATGTGACATTGACATTACACCAGATTTGTGTCCTGTGAGGCAAAACATACATTCATATCTCTGATACAGTGCTTTTTTGTTGTTGATGTAATTTACGTCCTCCAACTTTAAGTCATATCGGACGATGAATGGAATGGGTGGAATGATGCTCAATTGAGCCCGGGGTCCATAGAGCTTAGAATTGACTAACATTCGTCTTTCAAGATAAGGGAAAACCCCGGAAAAGCCCCATGCAGGTAACTCACCCTGACAGAGATTCGAACTCGGGACCCCTTGAACGTGAGGCAGACATGCCCCTACCACGCTACCGAGGCGGGCATACACTGCTAATATGAAATGCTATAAAGTGTAGAAGGATAAAGCTTTCGCCATGGAACTGCTTCCTCACTGCTGTAGCGCTATCAGCTCTGTGTCTGTTCTGCTATCCTGATATTCTCCGGTAGAGCACAAGTAAGCGAGGAGGTAGTAGGTACCGATCTGCTTGCTTTCGGCATCCATTTCGGAATTATTATTCAGTTTTATTTGCGGGAGAGATCTGCCTGCTTATTCCTTCAACTCTGAAAGTATCGTTATCGTCGTGATCGTCATCGTCGTCGTTGTTGTCGTTGCTTTTGTTGTTATTAGTAGTTGCAGTATTCATAAATACTATTGAGTTCATCATTGTGGAATAAAATGTTCATTATCATTATTATATTTCAACTTCTTAGAGATTTTCTAGTGGTTCATGTATATTATACCTAGGTGAGTCAGCTGCCCCTTATTCTAGAGTTTTATGGTGTGTGTGTGTGTGTGTGTGTGTGTGTGTGTGTGTGTGTGTGTGTGTGTGTGTGTGTGTGTGTGTGTGTGTGTGGGTGTGGGTGTGTGTGTTTGTGGCAGGAGAGGAGTTGGGGTGGGAGTGCGCGCTTGTATTTGTGGGAACATCACTAGTTAACATTAGAGTCTGTTAATCACTAATCTTGGTGGAATCTTCCTTTGAAGTTTGTACATAACCTTCTTTAACCCTCTCTTTCTCTTTGTGTGTTTGTTTATGGTTTTGTTAACATTATTTATTCATTAAAATAATTCTAATTTATCAGTTAAGATCTCGGTACAGTTCTACAGTGTATCTCTATTTTAATATTTACAACTGAAATATGACAGCATAACTGCACCGTAGGAGGCAAAATAAGCAGATAAAGGTAAGTAATGTTAATATACCAATTTAATTACTCCTCAATGATGAAATCAATTACTTTAATAGCAATAATAAATACACATTGTACCTTATATGCTTCCAGCAGGAGTTTTGTAATTTTTATAATGGGACCGTTATACAAAAAGTGTGAGTACTATGTGAGTTTGAAGGAGTAAATACAAATATTTCTCGCAAGATACGATAACTCTTCCAGTCTTTATTGACTGAGTAGATAGTTTTGAGAACGAATGCAAGAAGTAATGAGCAAGTTATATAATTTCTGCCAGTAGTAGAACGATGTTGCACCATATCCACAGAAAGGATGTACACAATAAAAGAACACATATTATGTAGTATATAAGCATATCAGCGACAGCAGTGCACTCTATGTATGCAGAAGCCTTTACTAACCATACACTTTACAGCATCGTTTAAATGTTTCATCGACCAGAAGTGTATCAGAAATGTTGTACTTATGCTGTACAAATGTTGTATTTGTTGTTTTATCATTGGCATGGCTAAATGTTTGGGATTAACATGGACGTCTTATTTAAACACTAATTTTTATATTAGAAAAGGAAAAGTTAGAACAATGGATCAGGAGATGGCTTTTATTCCAATATTTCATTCCAGCGAAAATATCCATATTATTCCAAGCGGATTGTTATTAAACGCTGCATTCAGCAATAACGATTGTAACTTTCGTTAAATGCATTGGAAGAAATTAAAGAAAAAATGGAGAGCTTCTTAAACAAATAGATTAGAATAAAATGAGCTGTGAAAGCTAAAAATTATATTTCATTAAATATCGCTTATTGAATCCTAAGGCTTAAAATTGAAGTAAAATAAAATAGGCAAACACAGGCCCTATTTCAGCAGATAAGCATTTACAAGCATTTTGCTTAGAAATCCCGGCTCTATGGCTATCATTATTAAACCAGCAGCCCAAAATAATGCGGTTGTCGCCCGTCATGCTTTATCCACACGTTACAATGATTCCACCGTATATCGAAATGTGAGCTTAGATGTGATAAACGTCGATACCACGGAGGTGTAGCGAAACATTCGCACAATAATACATTACAGTAAGTAGATACATAAAGAGGTATGTAATATAAAGTACAGCACTTTTAAATGCAGTTACTCACCAGTAATGCTGGAGGTGTAATCCAGTCCTGAAATTGATCCTATTATCCTGAGGATGGCGTTCTGGAGATTCGCTGTAACAAGAGCGAGCATCTCCTTAAATCTGGTTTGATTGATACCGTGTCGAGATCTCCACCGCGTAAACCAACCATCAAATGCATTAATACCATTGGTCCCATGCAAACCTTTATGGAACTTCACAACTTGAACTGTGATGAAGGTCCAAACAGCGGTTTCCTTCACTTAGTTTTATTAAGAACCACGTGTATAAGCACTCATCGAGATCACTGTCTTTACCAAAGTTAGTTCCTTTCTTTGCAATCCTATTTAACTGTCTACAATGCTTCAAATTTTCTTAGTTTATCTTCCTCTTTTGTACATCCACTAATTGTTCCTTCAGGTACGACACACTCACGCGATAATCTAACTTTGGTTTCCCCGTTTTTTACACGAACGATTACTCTCAGTTTATCGCCTACGTTATACGTTTTACGCTTCTATGACACTTTTAGTATCCTCAATACGTGACCTTACACCTAAAAGGCCTGATTCAGTCTGAAATAATATTTTAACTTGCCCAGGTTTTACAATTACCCCAGAGAGATATGTCTTAGCCCTTATTGTTTCCATGTGCCGTTATAGCTATTAAATGGCCAAGGTCAACGTTAGGGTTGTGATGAGGGCAAAAACTTTACTGCAGAACCGCTCACTGGAGACATTTATAATTCAACTTAAAGAGAGAGAGAGAGAGAGAGAGAGAGAGAGAGAGAGAGAGAGAGAGAGAGAGAGAAGGAGAAGAAGAAGAAGAAGAAGAAGAAGAAGAAGAAGAAGAAGAAGAAGAAGAAGAAGAAGAAGAACACAAATAAATATAAAGACTAAGGTTTTATTTTTCGGGAGACATACTTGCCCGGCGTTAAATCTGAATCCACGGTGTATCAGACAGCACTATTTCGGAGTTTTACTGCATCATCATCATCATCATCATCATTAGCTGTTATTGTTTTTGTTGCAGTAATAGTATCAGAGTAGTTAGACTAATCAGTATAACATTTACACACTCTACCTTAAAAGCGTTCAAGACACACAGAAGTAAACGTTTCTACTTAGGTACATGTAGGTATTTATGCCCTTAAACAGATAACATAGGCATTTCCCAACAGCACAAGTGAGTTGCGTAAAGAATTATCTAAACAATGGTATATTTGGTATCTGCCAGTAACAGAACACTTGAGAAGGTGGTATCTGCTGCTCTGATTGGAGAGCACACAACAGATCCCTTACAGACATACGAAACATTGTACCATTTGGATGAATGGAGCCAGACTGAGAAAGTCAATGCCATAGCCGGGATTTGAACCACGGATTTCCCGCTCTCCGTGCTGTTGCTCTAAACAACTGGGCTACTATGGCCAACATGCCATTAAATTCTCCAGCTGACTCCTATGTTTCCCAGGTAGAGCAATAGGGGTTCTCATGTGATCAGAAACACGCACCTTTTGTGGCGACTTACTATGCTGTAAGTACTTAGGCTTCATTGTTAAACCACTTTTTAGGTAAATTGATGGAAATAATTATTTCTTTCACACTAGTCGTGTGTAGTCTAAGGTTTGAATTAATAGAGCCAGACTGAAAAATTAAATGCCATAGCCAGGATTTGAACCACGGATCCCCTGCTCTCCCCATCTTTCTCAGTATCTGAAAGTATGAAGTGTGAGTGCGAATGTGTGAGTGAATGAATGATTAAAACTATGGGCATTTATATTTACTAAAATCAATATTTCTGAAATACATGAACATTAGTGCTATATATTTAGGCATACCGATTATAAGACACACTTCCATATATTTATGCAATCCTGAGGAATGGAACTTTGAAACGCTGTTGAAAGTTGTATAGGCTGCCTTATTGATCTGGTGATGCAGTTATCACCTCTCTCTGTGTTGTGTTATCCTAGTTTGCTCTAGCGGACCTGGTACCAATGTGAAACAGGAGGTGGAACTCAGTGACAATTTTGTTCGTACCCGAAGTCATTTGTTTTTTGGTAGATCCTCTGATGTATTTCTTCGCACCCACAAATGCTTACATTTAACGTATAGTTTTCACATACATAAAGAAAAGTTATGGATGTTTTGGAGGGATTTAAGGTACCTACATATGAACGTCATTTTCACTACTATAACAACTACTACCATTACCACTACGGTATTATTATTGTCATTGTATAATTTGAATAGATCTCATTATGAGTATACTTGCTTTATGTTCCACAATACACATGTCAATCACTGAGAAAATCCAAAGCAATAAGTAAACCGAAGCATTAAAAATTGGGTGATTTGATTGGAGAGAGAGAGAGAGAGAGAGAGAGAGAGAGAGAGAGAGAGAGAGAGAGAGAGAGAGAGAGAGAGAGAGAGAGAGAGAGAGAGAGAGAGAGAGAGAGAGAGAGAGAGAGAGAGAGAGAGAGTGTTTTTTTTCTCTTTATTGATATCAACTGCATGCCCCATTTAATGGTAATATTACATACATTACAATACATAATTTCATTTTTAATTTACAGATTCAATTTTAATCTTATAGGCTTAACTGACTTGAATTATAATTTATTTTTGAGATATACATCTTTGAGGTTTTGCTAACCTATATATTTGTAGTTCCTTTCTCTAGTTTGCTAGCCAATTCTTACATGTCATTGTTTTATAGTAGTCTTGTAGTCTAATCACTAATTCAATTAGTATATTTATAAATATGTTGAATTTAAAATTAACTCCTTTTTATAAGTTAATTGAATGAATATATATGTAGAACGGTTTCAGGTATTGTGCGATAAGTTCCTGGTTGTTTGTGGGCCATTTTCCCCCTTGTTTGTGCACTTCTGCTACCAATAGGGATCTCTGCTCTTGTGTGTCTTTACAATCAAGGATTAAATGGTTATCTGTTTGTCGGAGGTTACTGCATGTACATTTTGGAACCTGTATAGGTCTTAGTTTTTACATGACCTGAGATTATAGCAGTAATTTCTGGTGTAATGGGAAGTTTTCTCTTTAACCTATCTTTGATTTTTGGGAGGAAGGTTTTACAGAGAGTCCCTTTGTTTGTGTTTTTCCACCTATGTTGCCATTGTTTATGTCCTCTTTCTTTTATGGCTGCTTTGATCATCGACCTGGGAACCTTATTGTAAATGATTGGCAGTCCTTAATCTTGAGCAGCTGCCTTGAGCAATTTATCAGCCATCTCGTTGCCAGCTATTTTTGCATGGGCTTTCACCCATTTGAAGTGGATTCTCCAATGAGCTTATTGCAGTGATGTTAGAGTGGCTGCAATGTCCTCCACGACTGAATTGTGCTTGATGTTGTTTACCAGTGTGTCCAGCGTTACCTTGCTATCTGAGTAAAATGCTGCTGTCTTTTCTTGAAGTGCTAAGTCTATAGTGTTTTGAAGCTATTGTAGTACTTTTAATATAGCTATATGTTCTGCTTGGTTATTTGAACACTTGCCATCCAATCTATAATTTAGTTGAAGAATAAATGCTTCATGTTTGAACACCACTACTGCAGCTACAACCATGTCCGCTGTGTGTGTGTGTGTATGTGTGTGTGTATGTGTGTGTGTGACATAGACGTCAAACATTTTGTCTTACTCAGGTAAAACGTAACATCATATCTCTGATACACTCCTATTATATGAAACGTTGTAACATGTTGAAACATAAAGCTTTCGCCATGGAACTATAAATATGTTTTTGTCACTGCTGTAGTTATCACCTTTGAACCTGTTTCGCTATCCTGATCACCTTCAGTGGAATTTAGCGCAAAGAATTTGTGTGAAGTATTTGTGCACTTGAAAAATCCGAATGAAGATTTGTGAAACAATGCCTTAATGAAATAAAACCTTTCTTGTAACCTCACTTCCTCCATATTTGCAGCAAATCCAATGTAAAGATACAGCAATAAACCAGTACAGAAGTACAGAGAGTTCCCAAGTACGTCTGCCCAATCCACTTTTGCTCTACTGTTTCAGTGTCCTATCTCTGAGGAATACGTCACAAAAGATGGAAGTATGGTTAAGTACTGCTATGACTGATATTATATTGTTAAATAGTTGGTGTTGATGTTGGTGTCATTCATAACTATTGAGTTGAGAAACAATATGTGGAAAATTGGTTTTTACTCCAATTTCTTTGTAATTTCTTTACTTGTTAGTGTTTATATGAGCACAGGATGTCCTGTATTGCACACAAATTCATTGCTTTTGAGAGTGTAATGAAAAGAAGGACAATACAGAACGAAACAAAGAAGGAAAAAGGAAACGTCCTATGTACACTTTGAATGTGAGAGAAAATGCGTGTGTTTTTAATTATATATAAGTGATTTTTAGTATCTCATATATATATATTGATACTGAACACAAAACATTTATTAAACAATGATGAACTCAATTCTACAATGAATACCGCAACTGCTAATAACAACAAAAGCTAGGACGACAACGACGAAGACGACAATCACGATATAACGAAAACGATGATGTTAGCGTTGAGTACTGTCTATGAGGAAATATTATTTGGAGGAGCTATCCGAAGAAAATTTTCTACAGAGGTACAGACTGTCGAAACATGTTGCTATGAGGGATAATGCGGAAGTACAAGAGAGGTTAGAAATGCATCGAAAGGAATTCGTTTCCAATATTTTCCCCGTGACATTTTTCTCTTTTACATTCCCTGCATCCGCCCCCTTATTTTTCACAATATCCTTACACTTCATCACCAATTCAATTTACAATTCCTCCTCGATTGATGAAAAACTTGTTTCACTGCTTTATTTACGATATTGTTCATACGCAATTTTTTCAGCTTGTGCAGACGAAAATGAAAACCGTAGCGCACCGCAGTATGTTCAGAAAATAATACGACTTATCCATAGCCTTCTTTAGCTGTAATATTTACAAGTTTCTTGGCGTTAACACGTGTTTGTTAACATATTCGGAAAACCGGTTGGTGAAATGCAGGAAATTTAAAATTAGTGTTAACGTTGTGACAATTGTTACGTTACATTTTTTAACGACGACTTTAACATCTGTTGGTGGAATCGGGGATCAATGTCATAAAGGCTAACGCTGTCGAACATTTAATACGAACACTTCAAGGTATGATGCATAAAGAGCCTTTAGCTAGATTTTCTCATAAATGGCTTGATCTCATACCAAGAATCGTAAATACCTACAACAATACTTATCATTACACATCAGCAACAATGATCTCCTCACGGTGTATCGTCTTGACAATTTCCGCAAGGAGAAGAGGAATGCCAGGAAATTCAACATCGGAGATCCTCAGAATATCTAGACATAAGGGCTTACTGGAGAAAGGGTACACACCTAATTGGAGTACTTAAATATTTCGTATTATTAGGATAAGGAATACAATTCCAGTTACTTTATGTTCTGTAGGACAGTGATGGAGTGGGAATACAGGGTGGAGTTTATGGTCATGAATTATTAAAACCTCGGTACCCAGATACCTATCTGATTGAAAAAGTCCTACGTCGATGTGGGAATATGTTACTTAAGTAGTTAGGTTTCCCTAAATCTGAGGGGATTTTTTGTTGTTGTAATTTTACGTCCTCCAGCTTTAAGTCATGTCGGACGGTGAATGAAATGCGTGAAGTGATGCTCAAATGTATCCAGGGTCCATGGAGCTTAGAGCTACCCGACATTCGTCTTTAAGTATAAGGAAAAAAAAACGTAAAAAACCTAATCCAGGTAACTCACCCTGACCGAGATTCGAACTTGGAACCTCTTGAACGTGAGGCAGACACGCTACCATCTAAGCTACTGAGACGGGCACTGTTTAGGAGACAGAAGAGGTTGCTGCAGTGTAGTGAATGAAAAGCTGTAAGAAAACAAAAATCAAGGATTTCGGGATGTGTTGTGTATTGATAAAATATAAAGAAAAAAGCTTCTATTTATTTATTCATTTATTCACTTATTCATTTATTTATGTTTACCCATATCCCCATCCACCATCACATCATAAAAATATTTGTACAACAAATAAAATGAACATTAATTGTTCTACAATTTTTCCCCAACACCACATAAAAATATTAATCTATAATTTATACTTTTAAAACAATGAAAACAATATATCATTTTATAAAAAATGAAAGTACTTCAACATTTTTTATTATGATATCTTGATGTGTAGGAGAACATTTTAGGCCAGAAATGTTAAACTATGACCCACAGCATTTCAGTGTTAAATGTGAAACAAACTGTTTCGCTTTAGAGAAAATATTATTTCTCTCTTTTTATTTAAATCCCCTCCATCCCAACCCCCAAATATTGTTTCTGTAAAACAATCAGTATAAAACAGAAAGTTATTTCTTCCCGCCATCACATGAAATAGTAATCTATAATTTATGCCTTTACAACTGAAACAGGAACTTTTGGACCTTGGATCAATTATAAAATTAATTAGGTAATATGTTTAATTATTATACATGTTTGTGAAAGTGAAATTGAATATTTTGATGTAATATATTGTATAATGAAAATGGGCAAATATGAGAAACCTTGCACTCCCGGGTGACAGTCTAGAAAATTCGGATGTTAGACAATAGACTGGAATGCTAGCTATTTTGCTGTACCATTACACAGGTCAATATTCTGTTAGTTTTTTTTCCTTGTGCCGTGCTGAATACTAAGAGGGTAGAAACTCCCATTCAGCCTCATTGCAGTCAAGTATATTGTATGCATTCGTCTGGTGTATCCGATGGCTGATTCTTTCATGACGTGCCGCGTCAAGTAAAAGGTATTGTAGAAAGCCCGTCGATAAAAGTGCAGTTAAGGTGACCGGGTACCACACAAGTGTAAGAACAATTAAAGCAGTTCAGAAATTATCGGATGTTTGTTGTTGTCTCAACCTTAACACTCTGAGAACCCAAAAAGAGTCCATGCAGGAGACCGCAGCTGGAGGCAAGGGCGAAGCAGGCAGTTTTCGACAACGTGAAGACTGAGCAAGGAGTCCCAATGTCGAGCCCAGGTACGTGGAGCCCTGAGGCAGAGTGAAAATTCTGCCGCACAACAAAAGAAAAACTATTAATTTTTCTACAAAAAATACAACAATATAAACATATATAAAATCGAAATTAATTTTTCTGAAATTTTTTCCCCAGGATATAATTTTCTACACCACTACATAAAAAAAAACAAAGAAACTATATATCATTTATAAAAATAAAGCTACTTTTTCTACAATTTTTAGTATAAAATCTTACATTTAGAAGAGCATATTAAGTCAGAACGTTACTATATGACACACAATATCTCAGTGTTAAATGTGGTAAATATTTTTTTTTTCCTTTTTAGTTAAATCCTCTCCGTACCACCCCCGTTTTGTAAATGTTTATTACGAAATTTGAAATGTAGAAAGAACATTAAATTATGACACACAGGTATTATGTGTTAAATGTGAAGAAAGACAATCTGTTTCAGTTAACAGAAAATACTTCTTTTCTCTCAAATCTACCCCACTCCAAACCCCCTAGCATCTTTCACTTATAAAATACCTCATGGTATCAAATCTTGAAAACAGAACGTTTAACTATGACACACAGCATCTCTGTGTTAATTTTGAGAAAGACTTTTACGTCTAAAATAATCTTTCTTTTTCTCCTTCTTGTTTTATATAAATCCACCCTATCTCAACCTCACCTCAAGCATCTTTTGTTTGATGCATAAAAGCAATATTTATTTACGTTTTGCACAAAATTTCATTTTCACTGAATGTGCGCGAAATTTTACAAATTCACACACACACACACACACACACACACACACACACACACACACACACACACACACACACACACATTATATCTATAAATGCTTTTTTTCAGAACTACTCTCAGTCGTGGCCAGAGGAAAAAGGATTTTGCATCAATAGAATAAAGTTGAATGAGATTGTTTGAGCATATAACACACATTTATTCCCCTGCCTGTGTCAGGGTCAGCATCTTTCACCTAAGAGCAAATATTTCTCTATCTATCTCATTTTATTTAGGTCCTCCCCCTTGCAGCTTTTGTTTGCACCATAACAATACATATTTAAGTTTTACAAAAATGTCGTTCCCTCTCACGGAATGTACATAAAGTTTTACAAATAATCTCCCGTCTACAAAAAATATCTCATAAAAATTTTCAGAGCAGCTTTGTTTTCCAGCGGTTTTCTTATTTCCTTCTTTTTTTCCGAAATACACTGTCATGCTCAGAGGAAAAAGTATTTCCATCAACAGAATAATGATTCCAAGCTAAAGTTGAATGAGATTGTTTGAGCATATAACGCTTCACGTTTAAGCCTCTCAGAGTAACTTTATTTATCTCCACGGTGTGAACATCTTGCTTGTAACTCCTGAAAGATACTTGTTTAGAGAAATGTGTTGCTTCCGTGTCATGCAGGCAAGATAAATCATCTTCAAATGTAATTGAACGCATTTCCATTCTTGAAATTCCTCTCGACTTTTTAACAATCTGTCATAACGAAATCCATATCTTTGATCCTAATCATGCATATTTAATCATTACTCTACCAGAAAGGTCATCTTAAAAAGTCGCAGTACTTTTTTGTTTACCAAAGGTATTGCATATACGTTACCAGGTGGGTAATTCGATGTATAAAAATACTGTATGTGAGCTTTGATAAATTCATAGGTATCAGTACTTGTTTTAAACATAAGTGCAATTGTGTCCATATAAATTATATAACTTTAAATCATTAAGATCTTTTAAGATCTTTTTCAGAACATTATAATAAAGTCATACATGATAAATTAGGATAAGTCAAGAATCGCATGGCAAAAGTGTACATATTAATTTCCTCTCTTAATAACCTCATTCCAAAAAGATTTACATAAAAAATTATATAACTTTAAAATGTTTGGCGCGATATGAGCTCTCTCGCCTGTTTCCAACTCGTAACAAACTTGAAGTCCTTATAGGAGTGGACATTCTCCATATATTTCCGATAAACACAATATCTTATTTTTTTCTGAAGATTCTGAAAAAATTCAGATTTTTCTTCGGCTGGCTTTTTGGCATTCAGGTCAATATACTTTTCCAATCAATGGGATTCCTTACAAGCTACCGCTCTATGTATTCATCTCAATTTCATTCCTAATTGCATGCAATGTTGCAGATTAGGGTAATGTAAGTAGTAAGGGCCCTCGGCGGCCAGAACCGGAAGTCGGGGTCAGCCAATTTGACCTCATGACTAGGTACATCGGCGGCCAACGCTAAAGCGTGGTCCTTTGGTGAGCCAAGATACCCCGATACAGTTCCGATTCTCTTCGCCGAGGGTTACCAACTTTATTGAAAAAAATTAGTTACAAAAAGGACAATTTTGAACAAGAGGAAGTGGTCCATCTATGTGTGTGCGGTGCTCCGGACGATTCCAATGTTTGTCGCAGGTAAGGAACGGTCGGAATGCTTCCTGGCACATTGAATCCATGCACGCCCATACAATATTAACGTCCCGGGGCGGGTACATTTTTAAAAAAGCTGGATCAAGCATAGCAATGACACGGCATTCTTCAGGAGTAAGGTTGCTGAGGTGTCCGTAGCTTTGTAGATACTTGACCAATTCAGACATGACTGAAAAAAAGAATGGGAGAGGTTAGAGGAAAAAAACGAGAGGGAGAGAAAAAAGGACAGGGTACTTACCTACTTACCTTGATGTAGACGGGCCGAGAGTTAGAAGACGAGTGACGAAAATAGGGGAGGGACGCGGGATATAAAAGGGGCGGAAAAACAAGAAAAATAGTTAAAAATGAGGGTGTCGCTGCTGCTGGTGGTAACAGGAGTTATAGTGGGAGCCGAAGAAGTCTGCGTGAGCTTTGGAAGGTGCGGGTTTAATGTTGACGATGCAACAGGAATGTTGAAGAACGCGACGATGTGTAAAAAGGACTACGAGCTACTTGCAAATTGTACATGTGTATACAATAAAGGAATAGGATGCAGATATAATACTAGCATAATGAATATGGAAGGACTACAAAACGTGTATCATTGTTTGAAGCCAATAACAAAATGCGGAGGAGGAGAAAGATGCGGGAACGTATACTATGGGAACGTGGAAATGGGGCACGTAGAATGCGCGGAAGGATATGCGGTTAACGAGGAATGTGAATGTGAAAAAGTGGGAAAAAAGGGCGAGAAATGTAAATTTTATGGGACACCTATAAAAATGTATACGGGAAATAATGTAAGCATAAAGGTGGAGATGTTAGATTGTAGAACGGTTGTGGGTGCGTTGAATTTAACGGGAGGGATGGAGATAGGTTGGAAGTTAACGTCCGAAGAGAGTGAGCTAATACTGGCATACAGCATAATAAATGAAATGAACACATACATGACAGAAAATTTAATGTACCTGACAGGAGGATGCGGTAGTAGGGAATGGAAATTTGATATCGGAGGCGGTAGAAAAGTGATAGGAAGGGTTAAACGAGGGTCACGATGGAGTGCGGAGGGAAGTTTGAGGGTAAATTCGGAATGTGATGGTGGACCAACTAACGGAGAAGCAAGAAAGGTGTCAGTGAGTACTATTAGGAAAGCAGCAACAGAGAGGTGTAAGAAGGAAATAAACGCTGTAAAAGGAAAAATGAGGAAGGACTGTGACACAAAAGTTAAAACATGTACTAGGGAAATGGAAGCAGCTGTAAAAGATAAAGACGAATGCGAAAAAGGAATGCGGGAAATGGAGGAAAACATGGAAAAAATAAAACGGGAATTGGAAGAAAAGAAGGAAAACACAAGCAAACAACACGAGCTTGTAACAAAAATAAAGGAGAATGTAGAAAAGATGTTTGAGGACACTCAAGGATTAAAGGAACTTATAGCTAAACTTGGAAAGGCATGTACAGGAAAGGAAGAGGAGGAAGAAATTGAGGTTGAAAACTATTTAGCGTCGTATGATGAAAACCCTACAGTGCAAGAGGAAAAGGATGAGGAAGAAGATGACTTTGAATACACAATAAGTTAAGGTAAGAAACATATTTATTATTTATGTTTGTAAAATACAATACAACGTTAAATATGATATACATTGATTTAAGATACCTATCAACCATTTAAGGGGGGGGGGGCAGACACATAAAGCTCATCCAGCCCACTAACCAATCAAGGGGACATCAATTTCATCACCCACCAGCTGCCTTTACCACACAGATATACATATAACACAATATGATTTATCACCCACCAGCTGTCTTTACCACATATAACACAATATGATTTATCACCCACCAGCTGTCTTTACTACATATAACACAATATGATTTATCACCCACCAGCTGTCTTTACTACATATAACACAATATGATTTAAGATACCTATCAACCATTTAAGGGGGGGCAGACACATAAAGCTCATCCAGCTCACTAACCAATCAAGGGTACATCAATTTCATCACCCACCAGCTGCCTTTACCACAAAGATATACATATAACACAATATGATATATCACCCACCAGCTGTCTTTACCACATATAACACAATATGATTTATCACCCACCAGCTGTCTTTACCACACAGATATACCAAGTATTATTGAAGAGGAGAATCATTGTCGACCCTGATGACAAATTTATCGGGCCGACCTAGGTGGTTTACAGAAACGCGGCGAGAGTAATTGGGAGATTCCTGACATGGAGAAGAAGGCCGCTGTTGTTGCACGGATTTTAAAACTTCTTCCTTAGACGTAAGATTTTTATGAATGGCAGAAATATCCGCACAACCAAAAGCTTTTAATTTGGTTTTTCGCTCTAATGCGCCTAAAAGATGAAGAAGTTCGTAATGTTTACGCGTTGCCATCACAAAAGCTTCTTCTAATCGATTGAGATAAGCTTGTAAACCACCTATTACCTCCTGTTGTTGACGAACCAAATTTGACTGCTGTTCAATTGTTTCCTGCTGGTTGCGAATATACTGATTGCGCTGCTGTAGAACCTCTTCCTGCAGAATTTCCTGCGCTGTTCGTTGTTGCTGCTCCTGTAGAAGTTGAAGCGCCAGGTTCAATGTCTGCTGTTCGCCGGTGTTTGGATTTTGGGGAAGGGAAAACATCTGGAAAAACCCGCATAGAATTAAAAGCCAGGACCGATAGAGGAGGAGGATGTGTTAAAGAAGTTTGGTGTCGAAGAAAGTGAAGGCGAAAGCGATTTTTAGAAAAAATTCCCACAATTCCATACCTATGAAGAGGGATAGGAAGCATAGGAAACACAATGTCAGCAATATCTAACCAACAGTGGTTAAGAGTAAGCCCGAGGTGAGGATGAGGTTCTTGGTAGCTAAATATTGAAGTGTGTAAAAGAAACGCAGTGTTTTCATGCTGAACACTCCATTGAGTGAAGTGACAATTATTTAATTGAAAAGAAATATTACATTTAAAATTAATATTTGAATGATTAAACTCCGCGAAACTAAGATACATAAAATCAGCAGATAAAAAGTTGCGGACAAACTTTTTGGAAGCAAGATCGGTGTTGCTACCGAAAGTTATAAAAATTGTGGGAATGTCAAAGCAATCATTAGGAGTTGTATGAGCTAGCTGAAAGCAAAACAAACCGGCAAGAAGATGGCAAACATTATCCTGGGCTAAAAAAGAAAGGATAGTGCACAAAACATTCCAGTAGGTAGGAAAAGAGCAGGGTGTATAAGTAGACAGAAGCGTATAATTAGGGAAAAAGCCAGAGATGAAGTTATATCGGAACGTTAAGGAGCAACGATCAAGAATCATGATCTGAAAAAGAAACAAACAAAAACCTTACAATAGCCTTTGAAGAGTAGAGGGATTACATCGGCAAACAATAAATTTTAAATGCAAGTAACGATTGGTAATGTTATATAAGTGACATGCCCGAAAGGCATGACACTGCAGACATTTTGGGGAAAATAAGTTGTTTGTTTGAATATAGGGATAAAAAATAGAGAGACGATAACGGCATAATGGAAAGCGACAAGGGCAGCGAGTATGAAATTTGGAAGCAGGGAAACGTTTAAAGGGTAACATTTCTAAATTTTCCGGATTACAACTTTAGAGTGACAACGGCAACATATATATTCAAGGTGGGGAATGGATATATCGTGCCTGCAACACTGACGGAAAGCCTGACACTGCAGGCATTTAGGGTTATATGTGTTGTTAACCCGAACGTAGGGAGGACCACGGCAGGGGCAAAACATTATAAAAGTATCCCTCTACTTTACAATTATTGTAAGATTTTAAAAAAAAATCTGTTAAAAAAGATGAACTACTCAGAAGTTATGGAATCAAAGGAAAAAACACAATCAGGAGGAATAGATTCGTGGGTAAAAAACCCACCACAGCTTTGATCATAATATTCGGGAACATTAAAATACCGAAGCATTGGAGCAGTTGATAGTGGGTAAGAGTCATATGGAGGGAGCTGGTTAAGTGCATGCGAATACCACAGAGGTTGACATAATGTGAAATGCGTCCAAAAGCAATTAATTTCAAATATGCGTCTAGTGGGATCAAGCATGGATCTACATCTATAAAAGCCACAGGGTAGTCTGTAAGTGAACTTAAGCATTTGAAAAGCGCAGGCATGAGAGCTTAGCGGACATAACATACCATCGTGTATACCAAATATTCTAACACATTGAACTTGACGTTCTTCTAAAGCTACGTTTAAATCCAAAGCAATGAACTTTAAATCTGGACGGTCAAAAGAAAACTCATTACTGCATTTGGGGCACGTTGGAGACCAGGGAGGAAGGCGAATTTCGGGAGGAAGAATAGGAAGATAAGCTTTAAAAGCGTTTCCAGCACATACAAGAACACTACAAGAGGGGCAGGTAACAGCAATACACGGTTCACACCTGTTTGGGACAAAGGTAAAGGAATGACGAGCTGGACAAGGAGGACATTTGAAAGACATCTGAAAAATATAAAAGAAATGTGTAGAAAAACGAAGAAACACTAAGCAATAGAAAAAAGAAAAAAAACCTTGTAGGATACTTACGTTTTGGGAGATTTTCGCCAACACACAGCAGACAACACACCAATGCAGCAGCAACAGCAGGCAACACACCAAAGCAGCAACACACAGCAGGCAACAGCAAAACTACACGATAGGCTGAAAATAACACATGAAATAAGAACAAAATAATGCTAAAAGTTAAAGAATAGAAACGCTTGGAGTAGAAATATACACTTACATGAATTTGAACGTTGAAGAGTAGCACAAGTTGAACGTTGCAGAGCGGTACAAGCTGAACGTTGAAGAGTAGCACAAGTTGAACGTTGCAGGAGCGGTACAAGCTGAACGTTGAAGAGCGGCACAAGTTAAAGAGCAGCAGAGAGTAGTAACACTCTTAGTGGTACTAGACGCTTTAAAGAAAAACCATGGGGTTTATATACGCTGGTCCAAGGCTGGTTTGATTATGCATAGTTAACATGAAACGCAATACGTGCGAGAACAATAAAGATAAATGACTGGTTCGATGAAACAAAATATGTGTTTTCCACTATGATGATGATGAATGGCAGTTGTTAACGAGGATGAATTTCAGTTTGCGCTACGAAAAGGGTAATTTAGCTTACCCACGTTAACAAGGCTAAATTACTGTTTGCGTGAGTAAAAGGTCAAGGAAGCTGACCCCTCAATTATCGCTTGCGTGAGGAAGCAAACCCACTTAAATATACCAAAGTCGTGACAATGCAGGAAAGTGAAAGTATCAATATGCGGTGGGTATAGGAAACGTATAAAGACAAGTGCGAAAACACGCTGCAATTCAGAGGTGCGCGGATGATGGAACATGAAGAGCAAGACCTGTCGCCGTACTTTGCGGACGAATACGATATTCCCGTTCCCGAAGATGTGCAAAAGAAAGAAGCGGTAAGTAGGAAGGAAGATGAAGAGGTGGAGATACCATTTAAAATAGTTGAACATAGGGAAAGAAGTATGAAAAAGCTTTATTCTGGTTATTCCGAAACGGACATAACTGTTGGTTCCATGCCTGAAAATACAAATCCGCATGGGTGGGTGCACAATATGTTTACACAGTTTTTAAAGTTTGCCAACAATAACCTTTTACACAATTCACCTGGATGGTTAGGTATAACAATATCAGATAAAAAACACCCTACGAAACCGTTTAATGTAAGTGTGCGAAAGAACGATCAGGTAAATGCTGAGATCATAATGCAAAGTATAGAACGGGTAATGCAAAGCAACCAAGAATTTCTAATAAATTCACCAATTAAAAACACATGCGTGTGGACACAGGATATGGTTGGGTTGTGCTACAAAAAGTGTGAGGCATGCAAAAGAAATAAGGGAATAATAGAAATAGTAAATACGGATAAAATGTGTTTACCAAGAGCTATTGCGGTATGTCAGGCTAAAGTTGAAGGAGATAAACAATACAAAGCTATTCGCCGAAGCGAGTATTTGCAAAAGGAAAAGGCAGCTTTATTGTGCGAAGGTTTTAACAAAGATAATGGGGTGTTTACTATTAAAGACGTAGAGACATTTGAAGCTGTGCTTCCTGGATATTGTTTTACGGTGTTTGGAGATCATTCAGGAAAAAATGTGTTATACAAATCGAAAGTAGAAAGCGATAAATACATAGATTTGTTGTTTCATGAAGGGCATTTTAATTGCATTGTAGATATACATCGCAGTTTTAAATGTAGGGCCTATTGTAGAAAATGCAATAAACCGTTAAAAACAAGAATGGAGAAACATCGTTGTGAAAGCAGATGTACAAAATGTCACCAAGAAGTGCATAGTAATTTTGACTCTTACGTGCAATGTGGGAAGTGCTATAGAGACTTTAACGGGCGACGGTGCTATGAATTACATTTAAAAAAAGGAACGTTCTATAGCGCAAAAAAGTCTGTGTGCGAAATGGAAAAAATATGTCGCTCTTGCAATAAGCTTTACAGTATGAAAAATAGAAAAGTTCCTCACCAGTGCGGAGAAAAATATTGTATTAATTGTAAGAAACATGTAGACGGAGACCACATGTGCTTTATTCAACCTTATAAGAGTTCGTGCATGCGAAATAAATTTATCTTTATGTTTATAGACTTTGAATGCACTCAAAACACTAAATACAAGTCTGAACCTGATACATATGAACATGTCCCAAACCTATGTGTTTTATACCAGAGTTGTTCTTTGTGTATAAATTCAAGTGCAAAAGCTGGTTACTGTTCTCAGTGCGGAATTAAAGAGTGGGTATATGAGGACGATCCTGTAAAGTCACTGTTGGATCACATAACACAACCAAAATTTAAATCTTGGAATGTAATTGTTATTGCACATAACCTAAGAGGTTACGACGGACAGTTTGTGTTATGGTACATGGTAGAAACTTTAAAATGGAATCCTGAACTTATTATAAATGGAACCCAAATATATAGAATAAAACACACAAGTGTTACGTTTCTGGATTCCTTAAACTTTATTCCAATGCCACTATCTGGCTTTTTAAAGACGTTTCAATTAAAAGAAAGCAAGGGTTATTTTCCATATTTGTTTAATACAGTTGAAAATAAGGCATACGTGGGCCCTCTTCCTGATCAAAGGTATTATTGTCCAGAAAATATGTCTGTAGACGAAAGGAAGAACTTTGAAAAATGGTACCTTGAAAAGATTAGGTCAAATTACAAGTTTAACATGAAAGATGAAATGATAAACTATTGCAAACTGGATGTATATATATTAAGCGAAGGAGTTGCTAGATTTAGGAAACAGTTTTTAGAGGAAAATGGGATAGATCAGTTTCGCGAATGCGTTACTATTGCGCATGCGTGCATGAATGTGTTTAGAAAGAGATTTATGTGCGAAAATAAAATTGCGTTAATTCCCAGCGGAGGATACCGATTGGCAGACATACACTCGCGAATTGAATGCATTTGGTTATCTTGGCTGGAGCTTAAAGAAAATATTATTATACAATATGCGTACAGAGGACGAGAGATTAAAATACTGGGATACAAAGTGGACGGGTTTAGAGATGATAAAACGGTATATTTATTTCACGGATGTTTTTATCACGGTTGCGAAAAAGGTTTCAAGGACCGGCACTCTGTAATTAGCAGCACAGGTGGTGAAACAATGGGAGTAAGACATGAAAACACACAAAGAATAACTAAACTAATACAAAGTGGGGGATACACTGTTATAGAAATGTGGGAGTGTGAGTTTAATGCCATGATACAGTCTAATGAGGAATTGAGCTTATATGTAAAATCACAATCTAAAACATTTGCTGAACCGTTAAATCCCAGAGAAGCCTTTTTTGGTGGACGCACAAACTGCGTAAAAATTTATAAAGAGGTGGAGGACAACGAAAAAATATTTTATTATGATGTATGCAGTCTTTACCCTTTTGTAAACCAGACCAAGCCATACCCTGTAGGACATCCAAAGATTTATGTGGACAATTTTCCGGATTTAGAAAATGTGCAGGGAGGGGTAATAAAGTGTAATATTCTTCCTTCCGAACACCTTTACCATCCCGTTTTACCTGTACGCATTAACGGTAAACTAATGTTTCCATTATGTCGGACCTGTGCCGAGGTAGAAAACCAGGACCAATGTAAACACAGCAATCATGAACGGTGTCTCTCAGGAACATGGATTATTGATGAAATTAAGGTAGCTATTAGTGAGGGATATAAAGTTATTCACATTTATGAAATATGGGAGTATTAAATGGTACAGTATGATCCAAATGCTGGAAAAAAAGGATTATTTGAAGATTACGTAAACCACTTTCTCAGGTTAAAAACAGAGGCCTCTGCTTGGCCATCTAACTGTGTTTCAGACGCCGATAAAGATCAGTATATTGAGAACTTTATGGTTAGGGAAGGAATTCAATTAAACAAGGAGGCTATAGAGCATAATCCCGGAAAGCGGGAGTTGGCAAAGCTTATGCTAAATTCCTTTTGGGGAAAGTACGGGCAGCGGGATAATTTACCTACTTGCGAGGTCGTTAAGGAATACTCTAGACTTTTAGAACTATTTAATGATTCAGGAATAGAGGTGCAATCGTTTTTACCCGCTACAGAAAATATCATGTATGTTGTATGGCGATATTGTGAAAACGCTTTAAAAATAAACCCTACTACAAATGTTGTTATAGCAGCATACACTACAGCTCATGCAAGACTGGTATTGTCCTCTTATTTAAAACAATTGGGAACTCGAGTGTGCTATTTCGACACGGATTCTGTTATTTTTTCCCACAAACCAGGGGAATGGTTGCCGCCAGCAGGGTCTTATTTAGGGGACATGACAGATGAGTTGGAAAAATTTGGGAAAGATTCCTACATCTGCAGGTTTGCATCAACGGGTCCAAAGAGTTACTGTTTTGAGGTTAAAGATCCTACAAGTAATACAACATTCTCAGTATGCAAAATAAAGGGAATTACTTTAAATTCAGAAACTTTAAAACGTATTAATGCAGAAACAATTAGGGATATTGTACTAAAAAATAATGAGCAAACTGTAACTGTTGAAGGGGCACACATTAGTAGAAAACGCTTATGGAGGGTCACAACGGAACCATATTCCAAAACGTTCCGAATGGTAGTTAATAAGCGGGTGGTAGGCAAAGACTTTGATACTTACCCTTACGGGTATAAAAGGCAGCGTTCAAAGTAATACAGCATATTTATGGCTGAAAAATGAAAGTTTGAGGAAGAAGAAGAAGACGAAGAGCAGCATTCTTTTTCTAAAAAGTTTAAACCAGATTTTCAAACTTTATGTCGACCATTGGAACAGGACGCTAGCGAAGAACATGTACAAAAGAAATTTAAGCCCTCCGCAAAGTTATCACGTTTAGAAATTTTAAGAAGACGCAAGGAACCAAAGAAAGGGATTGTTCCGTGGACCACTCTTCTTCCTGGGTCGGGTTTAAGAACAAATTGGCAAGCGTTTCTTCCACGCAAACGCCGTCTTTACAGTGAAAATGTTTTGGATGATTTGCCATTAAAAAAGCAGGCAAGGGAACTGTGTGAACCTCGAAAATGCAGAAAAAAGCAGTACGTACCCTGGCATTATTTAATTCCACCGGATAATATGAAACCAGTTAATTGGCATGCTTTGCTTCCTCGTAAACGTAAATTAATCCAAGAAAATAGTAAACGTCCAACCCTTATAAAACAAATTAAAAGAGAAAAAACAAACAAACGGAACAATAAAAAGTTATCTCTTGGAGACAAGGGCAAATTTAAAGGAGATGTGTCTCTTTCAGACTTGGGGAACTTTAAACGTATAAACCCGGAGATGCAACATGTGTCTCTTAGAGAGGTGGGCAAATTTAAACGTGTAAACCCTGGAAAGGAAGTAGAGATGCAAGATGTGTCTCTTGGAGAGGTGGGAAAATTTAAACGTGTAAACCCTGGAAAGGAAGTAGAGATGCAAGATGTGTCTCTTGAAGAGGTGGGCAAATTTAAACGTGTAAACCCTGGAAAGGAAGTAGAGATGCGAGATGTGGGCAAATTTAAACGTGTAAACCCTGAGATGCAAGATGTGTCGGGTAAAACGCAGGAGGAGGAGCAATCATTTAACTTGTCTAAGTTTTCATTTCCTAGCACAATGCAAGTCGTAGGCCCTTCAAGATGGGGAAAGTCTACTTTTGTAAAGCGTCTTCTTGCCAATGCTGAACATATGTTTGATACAGTTCCAAAGCGAGCCATTTGGGCCCATCTGCCAGAATATCCCCCAGACTTGGGAAGTGTATTTAATCATTGTACTTTTAATGTATATACACATGCAGGTATTCCTCCTCTTCACTCTATTGAAAAGGGAGACACCCTTATAATTGATGATTTAATGTGGGAGACAGATAATACCGAGGTATCAAATTTTTTCACCAAAGATTCTCACCACCGGAACTTTGGGGTTATATACATTTTGCAAAATGTGTTTCCCCAAGGAAAAAAGTTTCGCACAATATCCCTTAATGCTAACTATATTGTTGTTTTTAAAAACAGTAGAGATAAAATGCAAATTGAAAAATTATTTCAGCAAATGGAACCTCGGAATTCTCGGTTTCTTTCGGAAGCTTTTGAAATGGCTACTAAAAATCCCCATGGTTATTTAGTGTTGGATTGTACTCAATATACCCCCGATCGATATCGCTACAGAACAGGGATTATTCCCGGGGAATCTCCTTCGTACTTTGTTCTGGTATAAATACACCGAGTTGATTTTCTCTTCCATCATTATGGATAAAAAAATACAAAGAATTACATCTCCTCTTATTGCAAATCAGACCCATAATCTGGTTGCACTTAGCAAAGCAAAACCTAAGCTACGAAAAAAGCTCTTAAAAGAAGCAAAACCCGAAACCATTAAAGCTATTGCTGAATGTGTTCACAATGTGTGTAAAGGAAATGTCCGCATTTCCCCAGCATGCAAAAACCGTTTAAAAAGGCATAAGGGGGTGTGGAGACGGCTAGTTGACAAAAAGGTATCGCTGAAGAAGAAGCGAAAGATTCTTATGCAAAAAGGAGGTTTTCTACCAGCTTTTCTTCTGCCTGTCCTTGGTTCGATTGCTAGCGCGTTGGTTTCAAAATTTATTTAAAACATGAAACATGCAAAGCAGATTGAGGGTTATCCATCAGTACCTAAAAGTGTAGCTCGTTTACATGTAATTGACTCTACAATATCATCTATTTCTAACGATATTTCAAAGGTTATGGCTACTAAAATGTCTGACGATGATAAATGGAATATTTTAAAACATAAGTTAGCTACGTACTATGACCTTGTGTCAAAGTTGCGTTCTCCAAGTAACCGAAATTCAAATGCTAAACACGAACCGCAAATTGAAACATTGCCTGTAAAACAAGAGCAGCATGATGTCAGGCCCGAAACCTCGGGAGTTAAAAGTGAATCAAAAACCGAGACCGAAAAAAAGAAAGGAAAACGAGCTAGAAATTTAGCTCATCTTTCAGTTAAATATGGACTTAGACCTCGAAAACGTGATAACGAAGATTCCGAATGGGAGAGTCTATACTAGAGCGTTTTTATAATCAAATTGATCACTATGCCGGATTGGGTACAGCCGCCACACTCCGGAAAGCCACTAAAGTTTCTAAACCGCTTATTGAATCGTTTCTTCAAACTCAGGACAGTTATACACTTCACAAACCTGTGCGAAAGCGCTTTCCAACTAAACATTATCACGTTACCAATATCGATGACGTGTGGGAAGCCGACTTAAACGTGATGGATTCTGTTAAAAGTTATAACACCCCGTATCGATACATTCTCACAGTTATTGATGTCTTCTCTAAGTATGCTTGGGCTCTACCCTTGGTGTCCAAATCAGGCGATCATTTAGTGAAAGCTTTCAAGCAGATCTTTACTGATAGTAAACGCTTTCCTAAAGTCCTGCAGACCGACAAAGGTAGTGAGTTTAAAAACAAGCAGTTTCGCAGATTTTTACAAAAATTCAGTATTTCTCACCAAACAACAAACAACAAAGTGAAAGCAGCAGTAGTTGAACGATTTAACAGAACCTTAAAGACAAAGATGTGGAAATATTTCACCCATAAAAATACATATAGGTACGTAGACGTATTGCCGCTTCTTGTTAAGTCTTACAACAGTTCTTATCACCGCTCAATTAAAATGGCTCCACGTGACGTTTCCCCTGACAATATCCTTGAAGTGTATTTTAATATGCAACACAAACCTAGAAAGGCAAGAAAAAAGTATAGCGTGGGTGACTATGTGCGCATTTCCAAAGAAAAAATGACGTTTGATAAAGGGTAGGAACAAAATGGGACAGATGAAATATTTCAAGTAGCCAAAGTTATCTTGGGCTCCCCTGTTGTGTACAAAATTCGTGATTTGGCGGGTGAAGACATTGAGGGCATATTTTATGAACAGGAACTGCAGCGCGTATCCCTTCCAGAATCTTATAAGATTGATAAAATTATTGCAACCAAAGGTCGAGGGGCCAGTAAGCAGGTATTGGTTAACTGGAAAGGTTACCCAGACAAGTTTAACTCTTGGATAAAACAATCGGATATTTCATCGTTATGATTCGAACAAAACCGTTTTCGCTTTTGTTAGCTAGCAACGCATCCATGGATCGTTTTACCAATAATACTACCGCTTGCTTTTCCAATCAATTACCGGAACGCATTGTGCTAAAGGGTAATTGGGAGGTTTGTCTTTCCAAACTTAGATACCCTTCTCGGTTCTACAATTTATCTGTACAATGTAACATGTCGGGCTCGTACATTGAAGATGATAAAACTGTTGACTTTTGTATTCACTTTGCAAAGAATATGACTGAAACCAATCCTCAGCATATGCATCAAATTTTAAATAAACGCATTGAAGCTTCTATCGGCATTAAGGATGTTTTTTCAGTTGCCAAGGGGATTGTTACAGTTTCCCCAAATGTTATTATTTCTCCCACAGTAACATACGAGTTACCTGTATCTCAAAGTGTTCCTGTATCTGAGGAAATTACCCCGCACAAACAATTAGAAGTTATTGAAGATATAGAAGTAGCTGACGCTCCCGCAGAAAGAAAGCCTAACAAGAAAAACAAAAACATTCCCAAATTCACCCCTCAATCTACCCCTCAGAGTTCAAGACGTCTAGTTAGCTTACTATTATCTACAAATTTATCCCGCATGTTAGGTTTTTTACCCGATCAAGATATTGTAAAGCACGAAATTGCTTCTTACCCGTTGGATCCATTTATGGGATTTCCTTATGAAGTTTTCGTTTATTGTAGTCTTGTTTCTCCACAATTGGTAGGTAATGTGTTTGCTCAGGTGTTAGATTCCACTCTTGTTGAGCACCAAACACCATCCTCCAAACGCGCGTGTGCTGAAAAATCATTCTTTCCTCAAATTTGGGTCCCTTTACTTCAACTAGATTTTGACGTTATCACCATTCATTTAAGGGATGGTTTTGGAAATCTTTTGCCATTTGCTGATGGCTTTTCTTCTGCTTTAGTTCTATCTTTTAGACCTCGTCATGACCTCGCGGAATGATATAATTTTTCGGTATTACCTCAATCAGGCCGGCGGATTACCTCCCACTGGCGATTTCATTCTCTACAAAGGTGGTCCATTTCAAAAGGGTAGTGGTCTTTTTAGTGCACTAGGAGGATTGTTTAGAACTCTTTTACCCGTCTTTAAAAGTGGTGCTAAGGCAATCGGTAAAGAGGCTCTTCGAATGGGTGGCAATGTGTTAACTGATATTGCTACTACTTCTGCCTCTCCTAAAGAAGCTTTTAAAAATCGTTTAAAAGAGGCTGGTTCTAATCTTAAACGTAAGGCTGATGCTAAAATTGACTCCATGTTAGGTTCCGGAAGAAAACGAATTAAGATAAAAGCAGGGCGAAAGAAAAAGAAAACCCCGTCTAATCGTAAACGCGGTAGTCGTCGCACCAAAAGGCAAGACATATTTTCATCATCATCATGAGCGATACTTTGTACATGAACTCTGAGCTTGACATCTTCAGAAAACTTCCTGTTCAAACAAACATTGAACACTATGAAATTTTTCACCTAAATCCGCAAAATGCTCTATCTCAGAACTCTCCTATCACTTTTCATTACGCATCAAATGGTGACGACTACCTGGATCTTTCATTTGTTCTTCTCGAGGTTGGTGTTAAAATTGTAAAAGCTGACGGGTCTAATCTTACTGATGCAGACACAGTTACATTTGTCAATAACTCGTTAAATTCTCTGTTTAGTCAACTATCCGTATCATTAAACAATGTAAACATCTCCATGCCTCAGCAAGGGTATGCTTATAGAACATACCTCGAAACCCTGCTTAACTCGTCTTCCGACGCTATGAACGGACGTTTACAATCATCCTTATGGTTCAAGGACTCTGCTGGTTCTATGGATGAGTTTGTTAATAATACCGGTGTTCAAAGTCGTTTTAAATACACAAAAAATAGCAAAATAGTTCAAATGATGGGATGTCTCTCACACGGCCTTTTTAATCAAAATCTGCTTCTGCTAAATAATGTTGACGTTACTATAACGCTTACTCCTTCCATTCCTCAGTTTCATGTTATTTCCGATAAAGCTGATTTTAACGGGTTTTCTAAATTGGTTTATGCCAAATTACATCTAAAAAAAGTTCGACCCTCTCCAACCATTAAACTAGCTCACCAAAACGGTCTTCTTAAGGCAAATGCCGGTTTATATTTTAAGGACGTTGATTTTCAGGCTTTAAGTATAGCCAAAGGGGCATCCACAGCTGCTTTCACAAACATTCTTGTTGGTAAAATTCCTAGGCGAATCACCCTTGGCATGGTTTCCGATAAGGCATATACTGGTGATATAACTAAAAACCCCTTCAACTTCCAACACTTTAACCTCACCGCTCTTCAATTATTTGTCAATAATCGACCCGTCCCTCTTCAGGTCCTTCAATTTAACTTTTCAGATAACTTTTTTCTACCGGGGTATTACTCTCTCTTTGAGGCATTAGAAATGGTTTTTAAACACAAGGGAATAAACATCTCTAGAGAAGAATATCCCAATGGTTATACGCTCTTTTCTTTTGACCTCACCGCTGATATGTCTGCCAATAAAGACTATGTCTCTGGTCTCCATCACGGTAATCTAGCTATAAAGCTTGAATTCGCAAAACCTCTACCAGAACCTGTTTGTCTTCTCTCGTTTGCAGAAATATATCGATTTGTTGAAATTGATGTTCACCGATCTATTCTAGTATCATGAACACTTCTCAAATTACTTCATGCCTTTGTAAACTTCCTCAGTTTATCGGGGTTTTTCCATCCGATCTAATTCCCCCTGTTCACTCTCTACCCAATCCTCCAATTGCTCTTGTCATTAACACAGACCCACACACCAAACCGGGTAAGCACTGGATTTGTATTTTTGTGTCTAAGGACGGGCATGGTGAATACTTCGACAGTTATACGTTACCACCTCTCTTACCTTCCATTTTATTTTTTTTTAAATCGTTACTGCGGTCCAAATTGGAGTTACAACACGCGCCGCCTTCAAGGCAACCGTTCCGCCACGTGTGGTCACTATGTTGTTGCATATCTAACTCATCGCTGCAACAACATATCTGCATTGTTATTCTTTTCGCGGTTTAAAGTTTCCGATTTTCGGTTTAACGATAAACTCATTTCCAAGTCTCCCTCTTTAAAGTGCACCTCTACCGGACAATCCTGTACCCCTCTGTTAAGTCCCTATAAGTAAGCCGTCTGTTCCTGCATCCCTCTCACTCTTCAATCAACTTTTCAACATGTAAGTACCTCTCTTGCTCTTTGCTTTTCTCTCTCTCTCTAGTTTTTTCTCCAATGCTGTTCTACCCCTGTTTTTTTTCATTTCTGTTCCTAGGTCGTGTATTCACTTCCTCAACGAGTCTGAGACTAAGTATCTCTCCGTAACAACGTCTCCTCAATTCTCCGTCACCATCGCTACCTGCGGAAGACACAAGTCTGCGGTTTTCAGCACCATCAACGAGTGGAATACTCTCTTCAACGTTTTGGGTCCTAAAATTGATTCCCACCTAAACTCCTCTTCCAAGCAACCAAGCATCACTCACCCTATTTCCGATACCCTCTCCCTTCATTTTAAATCCTCCTTCGGGTCCCCTGCTATCATCCTAAAGCCTTCGGGCATTGCCCTCTTTAAAGAAGAGTGGGGTAATCTAAAGCTGCTCTTTGACCTTTACAAGTCTAAACTTGTTTCCTAAGCCTGTCCCTCTCTCACTTCTTCGTTGGGCTTCTTGGGATCAACATGCAGCGCAGCGTTCTCCGTGATCTCAACGCTCGTGGGCAGACTCCTCACATCATCGGTGTTCGGGACCTGGCTCGCAACATTCCATACCTGGTCATCGGTGCTAGAGTAACCAATACTCAGTACGGGTGGAAAACAGTGCTCCGGCTTAAGGACGGGAGAGAGGTCTTCCTACCTTCTGCCTACAACGATCTCGACGACGATACCATCCGTCAGCTTAATCAAGCACCTTTCCACATCATCTACAGCGGAATAGAGTACATTCCCAACACAAATGGACTGCAAAAGCATCTGCTCACGTTTAGAGAGGTCCCTGACACCCCTGTCGAGGAATGAGTTGCTCAACGGATTTTATTGACATAGGTGCGTAGTGTTTTTGTTCTCTTCTCTTTTTTTTCCCTTCTTCTCTTCTATCCTTGTTCTTATGGTGTTTGTTTTCTTGTTCTCAGGTAACAACCTTATGGCATCCATCCACTTTACGGCGTCACCGCCTCTCACCGAGGATGGAACCTTCGTAGACGAGGACGCTTTCTCCGTTCGTTCAATCCACATCGATTCGTTTGGAGGCATCAAGACCGTTTCCATTCGTGTCAACATCACCAACGCCAACGTTGTCCTCATCTCCTTTCATCCCTCTAAAATCTCACCCCACGGATGTAATTCTGTGTGGCGTCTCTCCACTAACGGAAAAAACCCTCTTCCCCATTCCTCTCTCTCCATCGTTGCTCCTGTATGTATTCCCTCTACCCAACCTCATCCTAACTTTGCTCATCTAAGATTTCAGTGCCACACTGAAAGTCAACTGCAGGACCCACTTCCCTTTCTTTCCTTTAAACCATGTACCACTATTTTTAATATTATATTTTGCAAGTAGTCTGTATCATGTATGTATAATGTATCTGATTTTTTTCAATAAAGTTGGTAACCCTCGGCGAAGAGAATCGGAACTGTATCGGGGTATCTTGGCTCACCAAAGGACCACGCTTTAGCGTTGGCCGCCGATGTACCTAGTCATGAGGTCAAATTGGCTGACCCCGACTTCCGGTTCTGGCCGCCGAGGGCCCTTACTACTAATGTATAACACTGATGTTTATTTGACAGTGTAGCAAGCAACTTCTTTTATTTATCATTTGGAGGAATATCGCTCCTTGGGCATAATGGTAGATCGTTAGGTATGGTTTTCCTGCTGTAGGTGTATCTCTTACTGAACTAAAGATTGTTCTACGGAGTCTGCGAGATGCAGGTTACAGGCTCTTGATCGTAAGTTAGATTTTACCAGAAAATGTGCATCATAATTAGATAGACAATGGAAAACTATTTGAATGAAATTTGGTAGTTTTCTGTTCAAATTACAAGAATTGTGAGCTGTATCTAGATATTTACCCGAAATGTGACAAGAGTCTCTGGCTTTTGTCACATTAGGCTCAAAATCATGTTTACATAGGTAATACTGATTTGCATTTCCGAAATTTTTTCCTCCTCATCCGACATATTCAATTCTTTTTTCTGTGAATATACCTCAATTACATCATCTACAATTACAGTTAGTACCTTGAAAAAACATTGAATCGCATTAGGACCTCTAAATTTTTTTAATTTTGACATGGAATTATCATGCTCGCAAACTAGTTTTAGCGATATTGAAATCGCTGCATGTCTCTGCACCGTTCTTGTCCAACTGTTGTCATCAGATGGTTGACACGAGTGAACCCTTTTAAGTATTGACTCTATACCGACACAAGTTACATATGGAACTGGAGTTCACTTTGAATATGCATTGAATTCAATTGTGTTATTCTTAACTAATTCCGGCAGAGTTATAAGTTTGTGTTTAGCTAAATTTGATTCAGGTCAAAAACAGCTTTCACATATACAGATTTTACATTTACTTTTATTTATCTGTTGTCTAAACAGAAGTGATAGATCATTTCTTAAACAATAGTGTGGATTGGAATCATTACATATTCTTAATAGGTTTCCATTATGTTTTTTTGTTTCTCTCTCTCACTTTTATGTTGTAATTTACATCCTCCAACGTTAAGACATATCGGACGGTGAATGAATTGGGTGAAATGATGCTCAAATAATTCCAGGGTCCATGGAGCTTACAGTTACCCGACATTTGTGTTTCAGGATAAGGGAAAACCGCGGAAAAAACCTTATCCAAGGAAGTCACCCTGACTGAAATTCAATTTCTGTACCCCTTGAACGTGAGTCAGAGACGCTACCATCCACGCTACGGAGGCGGGCATTTTTTGTGCGTGTCTCTATAATGGGTGCATTATAAGTTGGTGATTGGCGTTTTGCCTCCACGTGCTGTTCAGCTGCGAAAACAAGGAGAGGAGATAAACACGTCACTGACACGTCATTGCCGTCGCCTATCAACCAGCAATCCACCAATCAGAAGTAAACTGTTGCCATAGCAACCCGAGCCGCTTATCCTATGTTGCCAACTCTATCGCATTACATCACGTGCTTTATGCATGACGCTATTCTGTCGGCATGTTGAGGTTTTCAGTAAACAGACACTGCTCCTATTGTTGCTTCGCTTATGAATCAGCAGTATCACAATACCGTCGTCGTTCGTTGCCCTTTAGTATGAGACGATATACGTTGTTGGAAGGGAACAGGTGTGGATTTAGTTTCAAGGAATAGCTTATGACGTTTTCTGGGTCAATGACCAATTTTACAGTTTTATGACCAACCCTTACTTAGGGTATTTTTCCCTGTCACTGCCAAACTAAGAGTGTACTGCTGCAGGTAGTGAATGTTTCACAGAGTGTAAACAGCTTTACATTTTTGCAATATAATTCGTGTGTTTCAGTGATCAACTTCAGTGTTTCTGTAATCAACTTTAGTGTTTCTGTGATCAACTTTAGTGTTTCAGTGCAACTTTAATATTTAGCTAATTATCGTTACTCATGGCTACCGCAAACACTTGTGCTACAGAAACAGACAGAAAGAAACTATCTGAAAAGACCACAAAAAATGTTTTTGGGCACGGAATCCCAATTAAAGGACAAGCAAGGGAAATTATATGTTCCGTAAGAGGGAGTCCAATAATTCCCGTTTCAAAAGTACTGGACAGAACCTCAGCTGCTGTTGGTGTAAGTAAGAATACCATAGTTAGAGTAGGGAAAGAGAAATACGCTAGTGAAGAAAATCAGGCAAGTACATCGCGGTTACAAACTCGTATGCTGTACTTAGGTAACTGCTCACTTAAACGTGTAGACAGTCTTACGGCAATCTTACGATTAATACTGCAGTATTCAAATTTCTAGGAATATGTGCGTGTACATTACTGTAACTGACTGCAACCGAACTTCCACCTCCCCTCTACCCGTCACCTTCATTGCCTAGCAAGTGGAGAGGGACGGTAAAGTGGCAACGGTGCTATCCCCTCTCTTTCCCCACTCCTTCAACTGTCAATCACCAACTTATAATGCACCCATAATAGTTTAATAGAGAAAAATTAATGCATGATCATTTAGGCCGCATACTGTTATAGATATATTTTGATTCTGCTTTTCGAATTTTTCAAATCTCATCAAGAGATACAAAAAATGTTATTCCATTGAAATCAAATTCCTTAAACAAATTATACTTAGAGCAAGATTTAACTCTATGTTTAGTAATCTTTGCAGGATATTTAGATGCAAGCAGATAATAGCCGAAACATTTATTATCTTCTTTTTTTAGATAAGTTACCGCCTTTTTGTTCTTAATGTATTCTGGAAGCTTTGTATAGCATCCTGCATTTAAAGAACAAACATTTGGACCTAATGAGCTTATCCGATATAGAGATTTGGAACTACATGTTGATTTGAATGTATCCATACTTGAAAGAATAGGTTATTTAAGTTTACTCTCATTCCATTAACTTATATCTGTACTCTGTAATATATCTTCCATTTTGCTATGAAAGTTAAATACTTCAATTTTCTCATCATCAGGAGTCTGAATTATATACTGGCATACTAACATACCAAAAAATTTTACTCCCGAAGGGTATTGCGGCACATTATTCCTAATTTTATTGGTAACTAAAGCTTTACATTCATTCAAAAATAAGTGAGGATCTATCATATTCAGGACGTTGTTTATCTGAATTGTGTGAATACGATTTTTAAATGCTGGTTCTATAGTGTTACATGTCAAATCCTTTTTCTCTGCTCACTCACCGATTCCATTTTAGATCTCTTTGCAGACATCCCGCCGGTTTCTTTGGATTTTCTCTCCACTCCCGGCATGATTGCTGCTCGGGTAATGCTACCTGAAATAATATTAATATTATTACTATATGCCATCATTAATTTCCTGTAAAATCTGTAAAGTAAAGCGTGTTAAGCATTAACATGTCTTTGTTTTTTAAGCTGAAATATATGAGATATGCATGCATTAACATGTCTTTGTTTTTTAAGCTGAAATATATAAGATGTGCATGCATTACAAAATCTAATAAATTTATTAGCCTGTATCTGTAAACAAAAGCGTGTTATCCCTTAACATGTCTTTCTTAAGCTGAAATATATAAGATATGCATGCATTACAACTTTTTAATAAATTTATTAGCCTGTATGATAATCTGTAAAGAAACACATGTTATGCATTAACATTTCTGTGCTTTTTTAAGCTGAAATATATAAAATATGCATGCAGTAACACTTTTTAATAACACTTCTTATTTTATTTTTTATGGTATAATTCATTTTGAAAATCAATAATAATATGCTTCATATATTAACGTATGTTATCATATGTTTATCAAAGGCATACAAGGCAACAATCTAATATATTTCGACAATAACGAGAATAATAATAATAATAATGATGATGATGATGATGATAATAATAATAATAATAATAATAATAATAATAATAATAATAATAATAATAATAATAATAATAATAATAATAATAATAATAATAATAATAATAATAATAATAATAATAATAATAATAATAATAATAATAATAATAATAATAATAATAATAATAATAATAATAATAATAATAATACTAATAATAATAATACTAATAATAATAATAATACTAATAATAATAATAATAATAATACTAATAATAATAATAATAATAATAATAATAATAATAATAATAATAATAATAATAATAATAATAATAATAATAATAATAATAATAATAATAATAATAATAATAATAATAATAATAATAATAATAATAATAATAATAATAATAATAATAATAATAATAATAATAATAATAATAATAATAATAATAATAATAATAATAATAATAATAATAATAATAATAATAATAATAATAATAATAATAATAATAATAATAATAATAATAATAATAATAATAATAATAATAATAATAATAATAATAATAATAATAATAATAATAATAATAATAATAATAATAATAATAATAATAATAATAATAATAATAATAATAATAATAATAATAATAATAAAGCCATAATGAAATTTTCTACGATTGCACTCAATACAGTCATCAAAATTAATACATTTATTTGTAATGTTGATTATGTGATCTCTCTTCTAACTTTAATATGTTTTGTTTTTAAGTAAAAAATTATTGTTTTTATATACTATGTATTAAGATGATCTTTATAAGACTGAATGCAGGCAAAATACTTTTAATTTTAAAAAAGCAATATTCTGAAAAGTAGATAAATTTTTTTTTTTTTTTTTTTTACAAGTACATTTAGAATTGCTGTATTACCTTGACTGTCTGGTGCTACTGCAACGATGCAGTGTGATTCTCCTCTGTCTTGCATTACTGAGATGTCTGAAATAATAAAATACTTTATGAGCAATATTGAAAAAGGTTTATAAGTGTTGTATAACAAAAATGCTTTTTCTAAGACATACCTTTGCTTGTGAAGAAGTAATTTTATGCCTTTTGTGTCCGCTGTATAGGGTCTCTTGCCCCTTATAGACCAGCTGAAGAGCTCCCTCATTGTATTCTTCTGAGCATCAGTCATATCCTTAAAACGTTCTGATAGGAAAATTTGCAACTCGTCCAGCTCTAAGACTATCATGTCTGCATATTTGGTCACTTCTGTTTTCAGCGATATGATTTTGTAGGGATTATTTTGATCCACTTCCCTCAGTTTTATGATGAGAAGCTTAGATCCCTCCGCCAATTTCTTTAATTCTTGCATGAGTGGATCTGTAACATAACGATTAGAAAAATCTTTTTTAGTCTAGAATATATATTTCTACAGGTGAATTTACAGACATTAACAACATATGTTTGCAGATTTCGAATACTGATATAAGTGGTTAAACATGTTTTCTGTTAAATAATTGACAAAAATATAATGAAAGTTTTCCATTCATATAGATCAAATAAAATAAGTTGGTAATTTCGTTCATGGTTGAAAAGTTTATGAGTGGAAACGTACAAAAAAGAGAGATAAATCATTTCAATTATAACACTGTTTTTCATGAAATGTGTGCTTGAACAAGCTAATCTAGAGAAAACAGAGCGTGTTTGAGAAACTGTTATAATATCTAAAAAAGAATATATACACATAAAATGAATATAGTTCTCAAACACATAACATATAAAAGTACTTACCAGCCATTGCTCGTTGCTTACACGTGTATCTCCTGTCACAGTTGCTTTATTTCAGTCAAGGCTTCTTACCTATTCACGGAGATTTACAGAATTTAACAAGTTGAATCCCCAACAACCAACGGAACTAGCCTTGACACATCAAACTACGCCGGTGATAGTTTATCGTTTCTTCCTAATGTCTCCTACACTTCACAATTTCATTCTAAAGTCTTAACTTACAAAGGCCGACGTCTTTATACTCAATGTTTTTACCCGCCATATGGAGGTGGGCTATTCTCCCCCACCATCCAAAAAACCTTCCCTCTGCGCACGCATGCCTATTTCGATTGGATACTTCTGTTTTGTACTAATATAAATTACCTTCTTCAGGCTACTTATGTAGACTGGAGGGGGACAACTCCCTTTAACTGAAAAGATATTTTTTATAATTTTTTAAAACATGGCTCATTCCATCGTATAGATTGGAAGAATATACTTACATTCTCCCCAAAAGTTATAAGTCCTCACCATACAATAATAACCGGCCTCCATAATTTTTTTCTCCTTACTTCCAAAAGTTAATTATATACCAGAGAATGTGGAGGCTTCAACTATAACTTGCAGGAAGGAACTTGCCCGTCATCATCAAAAGTTATGTCATCGATAATAACCATCCTGCTATTTTTTCCCCGCACACCCTAAATGTTAATTATATATACAAGAGACAATAAGAGTTTCATTTAATACTTTGGACCTGGCCTAGGAGAATGTACTTGACCTCTCTCGTTTATAGACTGGAGGAATGAACACCTACGCATCCTCCGACAAAATGTAAAAGTCTCGATATATAGTAATAACGCTCACCCTTAATTCTGGACTCAACACCCAAGTATCTCGGATTCTACCTGCTGACATACCACACAACGTTTCACAAAAGCCCTTCCACTATACCACCGCGCATCGCCCCAACCCAAATTCCTCTAACATAGGGTGTTTCAAATATAACGCTCCGGCTGTTCAACAATACGCTAGCGGTTTCTGAAACAATATTCCTTGCATTTAAAATGCATTTAGCGGGTTTTGAAACAGGAATTCGATGTTTCAAAACCAGCTATAGCCCAGTACTGACCAACGAGGGTGGTCTAAAAAATTTCCGATCTCAGCATGAAAATGGCAGCACTCGTAAATAAAGGCTAGTGAATTTTGCTGCACACCTGTTAACAGTTATTCAAAAGTTTCTGCTGTTTTGGATGCTCAGTTGTCATATAAAAGTCATTTGAGTGATTTGATGTGAGTGTTTTTATAAAAATGTAAAGACCGAGTATCGAGCTGTCATTAAGTATTGGGGTTTTAAAAGGCAATGCGCTTACGCAAATCAAAAAAATGTAGAATTCCGTTTTTGGGGTCTCTGCACCATCATTTACCACAACGAAATTTTGGGTAGCTGAATTTAAACGTGGCCGTAAGAGCTTGGGAGACAATGGACGTTCGGGGCGTCCCAAAACTGCAACTGCCGACGAAAACATCGTCAAAGTTCACCATATGGTGCTAGATGACCGCCGAATTAAATTGAGAGATAGCACAGGCTACGAACTTGTCAAAAGAACGTGTTTGTCACATATTAAGTCAACATTTAGTCATGAGAAAGCTTTCCGCGCATTGAGTGCCGCGTTTGCTCACGTTAGACCAAAAACGTTTTCGAATGAACATTTCCTACGTTCTGCTGATACAGTTAGGTGCAATAAATCCGAGTATTGTCGCCGAGTAATTACTGTAGATGAAACTTGGATACACCATTATATGCCCCAAACAAAAATACAGTCCAAGCAGTGGACTTCAAATGGCAACCGGCTCAAAAAAAAAAAAAAAAAAAAAAAAAAACTATTTTCCACTGGGTAAGTGATGGCGACTGTTTTTTTTTTGGGGGGGGGGGATACTCATGGAGCTATTTGAATCTATTATCTTCGAAAAGTAAAAACCATTACAGGAGCATACTATGCATCATTACTTGACAAGCTGAAGGCAGAACTTGCCAAAAAACGGCGACTTTTGCAGAAGAATAAAATCCTGTTTCGCCAGGACAACTCAGCTGTCTCACACTCAGCTGTTGCAATGACGAAAATCAACGAATTACGGTTTGAACTGCTTGACCACTTGTCTTATTCACCAGATCTAGAGTCAAGCGACATCTTTTAGTTCTCTCATTTGAAAATTGGGCTAGGACAAAATGTTCATCAAATGAAGAGACGATCAATCACCTTCGTGAACATTTATTTTGCAGAGAAAAACGCCGAGGACTATTTGGGCGGGTGACAGAGGTAAGAGCATCGTTGGTAGAAGCGTGTAGAGTTACAACGAGACTATGTTGAAATATATATATATATAAATCTGAAAGAAATGTCTTGTATCTTTATTAGGTCGGAAACTTTTCAGACCACCTATTTACGTGAGAGAGAAAGGAGGGGAGATTACATATTGAGTATGTGCGTTGTGTGTGTATGTGTGCGTCGTGTGTGTATGTGTGTGTGCGTGTGTGTGTGTGTGTGTTGTGTGCTCCTATTTTTAAGTACTTGTATTGTTTTAAACGTATTGGAGCAAATATACTTATAGTAATTGTTCTAACTCGTTTCATTATTTATACTACTAAGAAAAATAATGAAGAAAATAAGTGAAGTAAATGCAACTTGTGACTGAATTTTTCGATTTTCCCTTTTCAGTTATCTAAATTAGTGTTAATGAAGGACGTGAAGAGTTATGTCAAATAATTACGTATGCTAATGATAAAACATTCCTGATACACTCCTGTTGGATGAAAGTCTGAAGCGATGCTGCAAATTGTAAAAGTGAGGGCTGCTGATTGCTTTGAGTACGTTCCTGTTACTAATGCAGTTATCAACTCTGTACGTGTTCTTTTAGCCTGTACTCTTTCTGTATATGTGCTCCAACTGAGAAAGAGGTGGTCGCTCATCTCTGATAGAAGAAAGTACTAGGAAATAAAAAGTCTAAACAAATGCCATCTATCATTTTAATATATTTCTAATTTCTAAACTTGCGTTTTCAAAGGTAAATACTATGACGCTTAGGAAAGCTAATGGCAAATAACACTATAGTTTCGGTGCAGTGGTGTTGGATAAAATTTTATAGCGCTGTTAGTATGTGCCGTGCTCTTCTAT
>CM060955.1:53440115-53485115 GCA_030765055.1 Mantis religiosa
ATGCGTCAAAAAAATTGAGATTTTAAAAGATTCATATCCTTATTTGAAGGACTATTCTTGTAGCATTTGTTCTAAAATATTTTACATGTGTTAGCCCTCAAAATTTTGAAAATATTAACTTTTTTATTTCTTAACACCACATAATTTTCAAAACATGAGGATTAGCAAAAAGGGGAATGTGGAGTTTCTTATTTACATAATTACGGACTTATCCTGTATGTTTCACCAAGTTAATTGCGAAACTCTGGCGCGTGAGGCATTTTATATACTGGAAAGTGTTAGAAAAAAGTATCTCAGAAAATTAGTTTTAAAGTAAGGATTGTTACTTTTAACGATTTTCAAAGGTCTCGTGGTGGCCTAAAATGATAGAAATAGCATGCCTTTATTACTACGCACCCTAAACTACCAAAAAAATGCCAAAAAAGCAAAATCCCATGCTTTTCAACATTATCGGCGATATTTCAATATAGCCTTGCCTAAACCTGCCCAGGTATTACAATTTCCTCAGACAGAGAAGTTTTAGCCCTTGCACTGTTGTGTCCATGTCCCGTTATAGCAGGGACAACGTTAGGGGTGTGACGAGGGCGAAAATTGTAGTGCAGAACCGCTCACTGAAGACATTTTAATTTAACTTTCAAAGCTAAAAAAAAAAAAAAAAAAAAAAAAAAAAAAAAAAAAAAAAAGTTATTTAAAGTGTAAAGTTTTATTTTTCGGGGGGACGTAACATGCTGGGCGTTAAATCTGAATCCACGGTCACGGTATTTTGGACCGCGCTATTACGGGGTTTTACTGCATTATATTTATTATTAATATTATCATCCTAGCATCATTATCATCATTATCATTGTTATTATTGTTGTTGTTATTGTTGTTGCAGTAATAGTATCAGCAGTAGTTAGATTAATCAGTATAACAGTTACACACTCTACCTTAAAAGCGTTCAAGACATACAGAAGTAAACCTTACCACTAAGGTGCATGTAGGTATTTATGCCCTTGAGGAGATAACATAGGCATTTCCCAAAAGCACAGGTGAGTTGCGTGAAGAATTATCTAAATAATGGTATATTTGGTATCTGCCAGTAACAGAACACTTGAGAAGGTAGTATCTGCTGCTCTGATTGGAGAGTACATAACAGATTCCTTACGGACATACGAAACATTGTACCTCTTAGATGAATAGAGCCAGACTGAAAAATTCAATGCCATAGCCGGAGTTTGAACCACGGTACTACCGCTCTCTGTACGGTTGCTCTAAACCACTGAGCTACTAAAGCCAACATGCCGACATGACATTAAATTCTCCAACTGGCTCGTATGTTTCCCGATAGACCACTAGGTGTTCTCATAGGGTATGAGACACGTACCTTTTGTACCTAATTCCTTAGACGCTAAAAGTATCCTAGTCATCATCATACTCATCGTCGTGCAGATGCAGTAGTCATAGTAGTATTGAGTTTATCGTTGTGGAAGAAATGTTTTACGTTCATTATCATTATTATATTTCATCTTCTTATTGATCTTCTAGCGGTTCGTATGTGTAAGTTAAAGGTTGGATTTCATTATGGAGGGGCTTCGGTACGTAGGCCACGATGCTGGGCCCATTGTTCCTATGCCCGAAGTGGGTCAACCCCAGGAGAAAAGATGAGGCGTAGGAGACAGAGTGCGGCCAACCCAAGGAGTAACTACGTTACAGAGGGTAGAGTGCCTACTGTTTACTTGGATAGAGACTTCCCCCGACAGGCCACGACAACGGACACGCTCCCCTACTGCGAGACAGCAACTAGCCCAGCAGCCGAGTCCCAAAGGTCCCAGGCAGACGATCCGAGCCCCAGAGTTAATTGGAGGCCTTAGGAGTAGAAGAAAAGGGTTTATATCGTGTGTGTGTGTGTGTGTGTGTGTGTGTGTGTGTGTGTGTGTGTGTGTGTGTGTGTGTGTGTGTGTGTGTGTGTTTGCGTGAATGTGCTATCTTTTTACTGTCCAGCAACGCAAATAAGGACCCTGAAAGGAATGTGCCATCCAGTGCCACCCTTACACAGTGGGACGACAGCGAATGTGTGTGACAGGGAACGCACGCTACACAAGGAGCAGAAACGTTAAAATAATATGCGCCCTATTTTCTCTGTACACTAAAACCGAGAATATTTATTCACAAAAGTAGAAGCTGTCAGAATATTTTTGAGTGATCTGTAACTGTACTGATATGGGGTGTCATAAACCTGTCCAGGGAGGATGTAGGAACCTTCTGCAAACGCCCTGCGTCTCAGACCCCCGAGGCTTTCTCTCCTGTGGAGGACAGTACTCTTATTGATATTATTTGAAAGGCATTGCAGCTAAGATACACATAGAAGTGGCTCTAACGCGTTTTTTTATTCATACTAAAAAAATTAAGAAAATAAGTAATTTAAATAAATGGATATTCCGACGACTTTTTTTTTTTTTTTTTTTTTTTTTTTTTTTTCAATTTGCCCTTTCCGACTCTGAAACGGTGAGTAAATTGTAAAAGTAACGGCTGCTGGATGCATTGAGTGCGCTCTTGTTACTGATACAGCTATCAAATTTGTAAATGTTCGTTCCTTTATCCTGTACTCTTTCTGTATATATGCTGCAACTGTGAACGAAGTGCTACACTGATTGTTGTACTACCGTCACAACAAAGTAATAAGAAAGAAAAAAGTCTAAAGAAATGCCATGTAACAACCGATTGTTGCACTTGAATGTATTTCTAATTTGGAAATGGCGTTTTGTAAATAGTATAGCGTTTAGGGAAGCTGGTGGCATATGGTACCTACCATGCGTCTGGTGTACTCGTGATGGATGAAAGCTCATAGCGCTGTTACTGAATGACTGAGAGGAAACTGCGTGCTCACTCTTTAGGAACGGAGTTAACACCTCCTGATATATTGTTATTCTACTCCGGGAGTTGGTGTCTCCTTGGAAGATAATCGTTATACTCGTTTGCCGCTTCTTTTACCGAATGTGGAACTGTCAGAAATCAAATTTATTATTATTATTATTATTATTATTATTATTATTATTATTATTATTATTATTATTATTATTATTATTATTATTATTATTATTATTATTATTATTATTATTATTATTATTATTATTATTATTATTATTATTATTATTATTATTATTATTATTATTATTATTATTATTATTATTATTATTATTATTATTATTATTATTATTATTATTATTATTATTATTATTATTATTATTATTATTATTATTATTATTATTATTATTATTATTATTATTATTATTATTATTATTATTATTATTATTATTATTATTATTATTATTATTATTATTATTATTATTATTATTATTATTATTATTATTATTATTATTATTATTATTATTATTATTATTATTATTATTATTATTATTATTATTATTATTATTATTATTATTATTATTATTATTATTATTATTATTATTATTATTATTATTATTATTATTATTATTATTATTATTATTATTATTATTATTATTATTATTATTATTATTATTATTATTATTATTATTATTATTATTATTATTATTATTATTATTATTATTATTATTATTATTATTATTATTATTGTTATTATTATTATTATTATTATTATTATTATTATTATTATTATTATTATTATTATTATTATTGTTGTTGTTGTTGTTGTTATTATTATTATCATTATCATCATCATTATTACTATTATTATTACCTATTGTTGTTGCTGTAATAGTATCAGAGTAGTTAGATTAACTAGTACAACATTTACACACTCTACCATAAAATCGTTCAAGACACATAGAAGTGAACCTTACTACTTAAATTTTTTTTTTTTTTTAATTTTACGTCCTCCAACATTAAGTCATATCTCACGATGAATGGGTTGGGTGCAATGATGTTCAAATGATACCAGGGTCCATAGAACTTACAGTTACCCAACATTCGTCTTTAAGCATAAGGGAAAACCCTGGGAGAAACCTCATCCAGGTAACTAACCCTGACCGAGATTCGAACTCGGGATTTCTTGAACGTGAGGCAGACACGCAACCACCAAGCTACCAAGGCAGGCATTTACTATTACTTAAGTGCATATTGGTATTTATGCCCTTGAAGAGATAAACAGGCATTTCCTCAAAAGCACAGTTGAGTTGCGTGAAAAATTATCTAAATAATGGAATATTTTGTATCTGCCAATAACACAACACTGCTGCTCTGATTGGAGAGCACACAACGGAATCCTTACAGACATACGAAACATTGGACCATTTGGATGAATAGAGGCAGACTGAAAAAAATCATTACCATAGACAGGATTTGAACCACGGATCTGCCGCTCTCCGTTTGGTTGCTCTAAGCCACTGAGCTACTATGGCCAACATGCCGACATGATATTAAATACTCCAAGTGACTCCTATGTTTCCCGGTAGACCACTAGGGGTTCCCATGTATTATGAGATACGTACCTTTTGTGGCGACTTACTATGCTGTAAGTACTTAAGTCCCAGGCTTCATGGTTAAACCACTGTTTGTGTGTTTGCTTTTTTTATTTCTTTAGGTAAACTGATGGAAAGAATTAATTCCTTCACACTAGTCGGGTGTAGTCTAAGGTTTGAATTAATAGAGCCAGACTGAAAGATTAAATGCCATAGCCGGGATTTGAAACACGGATCTTCCGCTCTCCCCATCTTTCCCAGAATCTGAAAGTATGCATGAGAGTGCGAATATGTGAGTAATTTAATGATTAAAACTCAACGAATACGAGTTAACCCGTCAAATATGTTCCCAAGGAGAACGGCTGACGATATGACCATTGCAGTTAAACACAACACACACTTGAAATAAATGGTATTATCCCAAATAGTTTTGCACCTATGGGCATTTATATTTACGAAAATCAATAATTCTGAAAGACATGAACATTAGTGCTATATATTTAGGCATACCGATTATAAAACATACTTCCATATTTTTAGGCAATCCTGAAGAATGGAAGTTTGTAACGCTGTTGAAAGTTGTAAAGGCTGCCTTAATGATATCGTGGTGCAGTTATCACCTCTCTGTGTGTTCTGTTATCCTAGTCTGCTCCAGCGTGGCTCCAGCGGACCTAGTACCAATGTGAAACAGGAGGTGGTACTCTGTGCCCATACTGTTGTTTCCTGAACTCATTGTGTTTTGGTAGATCTCTGATATATTTCTTCAAATCCACAAATACTAACATTTAACGTATAATTTTCGCATAACAAAAGTAAAAGTTATGGATGTTTTGGAGGCATTTAAAACACATATATATGTCATTTTCACTGCTATAACGACTACTACTATTACCACTACAGCAATATTATTGTTATTGAATAATAAGGATAGATTTCATTATGACTATACTTTCTTTATATTCCACAATACACATGATAATCACTGAGAAAATCCAAAGCAATAAGTAAAACGAAGCATTAAAGGTTAGGCAGTTTGATTTGTGAGAGAGGAAGTGTGTGTGTGTGTGTGTGTGTGTGTGTGTGTGTGTGTGTGTGTGTGTGTGTGTGTGTGTGTGTGTGTGTGTGTGTGTGTGTGACATTACGTCTAGCTGAATTAGCACATACCTTCATATCTCTGATACACTACTAAGTTTTGAAACGTTGTAATTAATGTGTTGAAAGATAAATTGCTGTAGTTATCACCTCTGTATCTGTTCTGTTATCCTGATATCCTTAAGTTGACTTAGAGCACATGTAAACGAGGAGGTAGTACTGTATGGAGCTGCTTGTTTTTTGGGCATTCTTTTCGGAATTAGTCATCTTTAATTCCGGGAAAATCTCCTTATTCCTTAGACGCTAAAAGTATCCTTATCGTCATCATCGTCGTGGTTGTTGTTTTTGTTGTTCTTAGCAGTTGTAGTAGTCATAAGTAGTATAGAATTGAGAGAATCAGCACAGTGTAAATAAGATGTTGAACTCTCCTCTGTGTTAATATATGAGTGATGTAGAATGCTCATTGATTTAGAACTCTCCTATATGAAAATCGAGTTGTAAAAGAAGGGGAGTGTTGGCGTAGTGCCGTTCTCCCCTGTGCAGTGAGATGTTTTTGAGGGTTGGGATGATGATGATGATGATGATGATGATTGTGTGTGTGTGTGTGTGATGTGTAATGTGTGATGGGTGGGATGGGTAACGGGGGGGGGGTTCCGGGGATGTTTGAATTAAATGTGAATTCTTTTCGATGTGTGTGTGTGCTTGAACTCTCATGTATGAATATCGAAGTCTAGGGTTCGATATTGTGATGGGGCGGGGTGGGTAACGGGGGTTCCGGGGATGTTTGAATTAAATGTATTGATAGTAATTCTTCGATGACTGTGCTTGAACTCTCATGTATGAATATCGAGTCTAGGGTTTGATATCTATTACGTTCAGTGCTTCGATGTCTGTGCTTGAACTCTCATGTATGAATATCGAGTGTAGGGTTTGATATCTATTACGTTTAGTGTATGATATATGATGTAGTATCGTTAATCTTTAGATAAAAGAATATCGAGAGAATGATTAGGTATGTTTACTGGGAGAGATTTATGAAAATAAATGTAATAAGACATTCTGGTAAGGGGTGTTCCCTATGCAGAATCTCTCCTTGAGCTATTGTATCCAAGAGCGATGTAAAGGTTAAGAAAAGGTTAAATTCCATTCCCACATCGAGGTACGAGAAAATATAAATCTATTCCACATTGAAGTATAAGGGTGATGACGTGTTGTCATTCCTCAAGATTTGTGCATATGTGAGTAAATTCGAATTAACAGGTCTCACCCTGTCCCGCCAGCTCGGGAACGAACGTGTCCTCACTTCACACAAACCCTCCGTCCGTTAAGTACAATCGACGATAGGATGGGGAGGGGGGAGACAGGTATGATCACGTTTCATCACCCATCTGCTCACTCGGGAACGAATGCATTCTCACTTCACATCGCAACGTCAAGATGAGTGGAACAACAACACCTATCATTGAAAGTGATACCAGATTCTGGGAGAATCTAAGCAATTTCGAAGATTTGCAAAAGCATTGGGTTGAGCACCACGATGAAACGTGTGATGGAAAGATGCATCAAGTGATTTGCAAGAATCCTTCCCATCATGATTCGATCACATCTTATGCTCAATGCGGAAAGAATTGTAAAGTGTACCTCGGGTAAGTAGAATTATAATTGTGTGTTAACGTGAAAGTGTTGTTATGTGTTAGATAACTAATGATAAATATGTTTATTTCAGTAAAGCCCAAAGTGAAGATGTGGCATGCCAGTCCGAACAGGATCAAGGTGAAGATGTGTGCGGTCCGTACAATGATCGTCCGTTTAAGGATATCGGTACATCGAAACCCGAGGAGGAAGTCATAGAAAATTGAGTATAAAATAATAAGAGTTTTACGTTAACAAGTGTATTAAATATTCACGATGTTGAGACAGTTCGTGTATGTCCGCAGATCCAGTAAGAAAGGAGACAAGAAAAAGAAGAAGACGAACTGCAAACCGAGAATCGTCAAAGCCAAGAAGACGTTCGATCAAGACAGTTTCATCATAATGATGTTCGAACCCTTCACACCCTTCGCAGAAGAAGTAGAGGAGGAAGTTGCGAGTGATGGTAAATAGTGTGTGCATGAACGATAACGACATCTCCATCAGCATTGACTTTCGTGTGAACATAGGATTATACAATGAACTCCCATCACTTTACATTAAAGCCACACATGACGATACGTTTGTGTATATTACAAAAGAGGATTGGGAGGTAATAATGTCAAATTTGTGTGTTTTGGATACGTATCTGAAAGATGGTAAGCATCCATGTGCACCGTACAGTGAAAATATAATATATGCATTTAATATAATGTTATGCATGAATAAGATGCAAGAAATAACGTTTGTGAATACATGTTTAAATGTGGGCAGTATAAATCTGAATAGTACTGCATTCAATGGACTTAAAAGACTAATTCCATATATTGAAAGAAATTTATATCAGTTGTATGATATTCATAAATCATTATGTTCATATGATGCAAAAAGCAGGAGTGCAAGGAAGAGGATATTGGAGATGTATGTTAAAGGCAATAAAAAGATAATTTGAATTTGTAATGTTTTATTTATTACACCTATATGATAGATTGTACAACATGAGTTAGTGGTTTATAAGTGAATAATTTATCATGAATAATTAAACAGAATAATGAAGTTTGTGCAGGAAAATTTGACGATGCTTGAACTTCCAATCTGACATTCACTGCCCCCGTCACAGTATCCTCAGGTTGATGAGAGCAATCGATGACGAATAGCGGTGCATATTTCAGAAAGTCGTTCCTTTTCAAAAGAGGGTAATTCTCCTTTCCATAGTAGGATGATTGAAATTTGGAATATTGATCATACAGAGATGCAAATTTTCGAATTGGCGAAATCCAAATTCATATCGTGATAGGGGTAAGATTCACTGTTGAGATAAAGTTTCAGATTGGTGATATTACAATTATCAAATAGAGAAGCATCCTTAGCGAGATGATTCAATCTATCCACTTGTGCACCGACTATGACGAAACGTGGTTTTTCAAGTTTAGTCGTGGTTGCAATGTTCCATGTGAACGCTTTAGTTTGAGGTACAGCAGGTTGAGTGTGAAGGTCCAAGGTTCGAAATGCGACGTGTAGAGGTTTATCCGATTTGACGAGTTTAAGTTTATCAACTCGTTCAGAATCTGAAAGTCGAAGTACAGGCATCCTCCATTCGAGTCTAGTTAGTTGTATGGTTGTAGGATCGTTTCCAATGATACAATTATTAGAATCCTTAGATCTAATGAGAATAAGTTCAAACTTGCTATTAAGTATGACCTCCTTGTGATCGTCGGCGAAACCCAGCAACATCGAAAGAGGAACGATAGCATTGAAGATACCATTCGATGTATTCACGATGTCTACCACACCTCCAGGATAGATCCATCCAGCATTTAGTAAACGATTCGATTCCAGTTCATTCAGTGCAGCATAGTTACGCATCGTTGATGAAATGCCCGGATTCCTAGTTCTATCAATAGTCGTTCCATTCATATCCAGACGAATCTCATCGAATAGGAATGCCATAGCATTGTTACTCAATTTCGATGTGGCAACGGTGCCGTCGGGTTTAGTGAGAGTCCCCTCAATGTAGAGATAACTTCTACTAGGAAGCGTGTACAAATCTTCAGCTTGACATGGAATTCTAATTTCATCGTTCACATCGAGAGCTGACGTATTGTACGGTAGGAATACGTGTTCTTCCTCCTTACTGATCTTATCATCAAAGGTCGGAATCCCGGTCACGTCCAACACATCCATCATAGAACCTTGAAGCCTAAGTTAGCGAGAAATTGTCGATTAGACGATGTGATTAGCTTGCGGGTCGATGATCGAGTAGAGATCAATCTCGAGAGATGTTTTTTAATATAGCATCGTCTCTTAAAACTTATACCCATTACGACGTATGTGCAATCGTACAGTGATGGTTTCGTTCCTGAAATCTAACTTATCGCCGTTCTGGTCTACCACTCTAATGTCGAGATGATCAATGAGATTCGTATCGATGATTGGTAAATATATAGGACTTGATGGTTCCTGCGAAATATGATAACCTGGAGGTACCGATGGGAAAAATTCATACAGAGAATGACCACTTTTACCATTGATGAAAGATCCCGTTGCAAGACTACACTCGATACGTATGATGCTGACTTTGAATATGTTAACCAAATCATTAGACTCGGTCAGCACGTTTGCCGGTACCCTCTGTTTAGAGGTGAAACCGAGAAGTGAAGCAATAGATCTCTCACGACTAAAGTCGATAATATAGGGAGATTGAATTTCTGATTTCATGGTGTTATTATTAGCACGTAGAATAAAGTCGTCACCGATGTCGAGAGCATCCTTGATCAATCTGGCGATATCATCCAATTCATAAGTACCCGGTGGAATTACTATACGTTCGACTTTTCCATCGCGAACGTAATGGAATAGATTATTACTCTCGTCCACATTCGGAATTGAGTAAAAAGTCTCAAAATTCAATAGAGCTATCTCGTAATGTCCGTTAGGATCCAGATGTAATGGTGGATTTAGAAATGTAGAGAAGCTGGTATCACTACCACTCACGGTGATCGTGTAACTCATCGAGGAGAAACTGAAGGCACAAGTGACCGCAAATCACAGAATCGAATTCTTGAAATCTCGTCGTATTATATAGGAGCTTGACACCCGAAAGGTACGTTTCTATCTCTTCCGGAGGTCTCAGATCGCCGAAACTGTCAAAGTAGTAGGCAACGTCACCATCCTTACGTACAGCAACCCAATGTGTACCAGGGTTATTTGATGTATCCAGATTCACTACTATTCTCTCATAGTATCGAGGATGTGGAGGTAGTTTATCGATCATGTAGACACCTCCAAAATGTGGAATGCGTAGACGTCGTGCATACGAATCGATCTCGTTAGCACTCAGGGCTTTTTCCGGGATAAATATAGGCCTCGCCCCGAGTTTTTTGATCGAAGATATAATCCTCTACCCTTACGACGTCTCTTACGGCGAAGACCTTTGCCCTGAGCCAAAGATTCCATGCGCTCGTTGTGACGTGTTAATTCCGCAAGTTGTTTTGCATCCGAACGTTTCTTATTGACAGCCGTAGCAATCTGAGCAGCACCTCCAGCTAGACCACCTGCTGCACCTAGAGCTGCTAAAAGTGGTAGCAAAGGTAAGAAACCACCTCTCTTGTTGCGACGTTTACGCATGCCAGCGCCCGCTGCCAATTTACCCTTCATAAGTGTAGTCACAAGTCGAGCTGCAAGTCGTTCGCCCAAAGAAGCGTCGGCAGACTTTACACGTCTCCAAGCTTTCTCTACCAACACCTTATCGGCTAGACGACGAGATTCTGTATCAGTACTCTCTGCGTAAGCCCGATCGTGATAGAGACACACTGAATCTAACCCGTTCACCGGTAAGTCACCTCTCTGCAAGCGTTTATGTAGTTTCGTTCCGGGACCGCAGAAACGATAACCCGGTAAATGTGCCTCAAATGGTAATGAATTAATCAAGGAATTAAGAATTCCCGAACCTTTGCGTGCACGTGTAGAGCGCATGTCTCACTATGAAATAAAAAAGGCAAAACGTGCGCTTTATAAGTATACGATTCCTATGACGATTGGCTAAATCCAGTAAAGACATAGATTGCCCTTATCACGAACGAAATAAAAGACAAAACTTATGCTTTATAAGTATTAGTCGCGATATGGAGATAGTAAAGCAAAAGTGTACGCTACCCATACAGGTGTTAGATCTCGAGGATGACATTCGCAAAGGACGACACGGTACGTTGTTTCCGAGTAACGTTAGAGCGCTCATACTTGGCAGTTCAAATGCTGGAAAAACGAACGTTTTACTCAACCTGCTTATTCACGAGAATGGTCTGAGATTCGAAAACCTCTACATATAGTCGAAATCGTTGCAACAACCTAAATATCGATATTTACTCAGGTTACTGAAAACTATACCCGATATAGGTGTATTTACGTTCGATGATGGTGATAAAGTAATTCAAACGTCGGATGCTAGAGAAAATTCGATATTCGTATTTGATGATGTGATAAATGAAAAACAGGGTAAGATAGCTTCATATTACAGTATGGGTAGACATCGTAATGTCGATGCTATATATTTAGCACAATCATATGCTAAAGTACCTAAACATTTAATTAGAGATAATGCAAATATGATTATATTCTTTAGACAGGATAATCTCAATTTAAAACATATATACGAAGATTATGTAAATACCGATATGTCCTATGATGAATTTAAGAATATGTGTAAACATATATGGGAGAGTGATGAACGATCCTTTGTTGTTATAGTACCAGAATATCCACTGAACGAGGGACGCTACCGTCACGGTTTTGATCGCTTTATCAGAATGAATAAATAGAATAATCCATCACTTAAGCAATGAGTATCGACAGGTTCGGATCCCGAAGAATCATACCCTCTAGGGGTGTGTTCAATCGATATATCATAACTAGAGATGGATCGGGAAACTATCGATTCAAGGGAAAGCGGTTGTGCAATATTCACGACCCTGAAGAAGGTGACGATGCATCGACTAAACGTTATGTGGATACGCATACGGCTGACGTCGAGAATCGAATGCAGATCTTCAGCGAGCAGACCTCGTATCAGCGTATGGGCGAGTTTGAAGCTATGCTTAGGGATCACATACAAAAATCGCTCGACATCCAATACAACAATTTAATGGAGTACTTAAGTAAATATGCATTTAAACGTGATTCCGAAAATAATGTCATTATAGATGGCATAAGAATGAAAACGCTGTTGGACCCCCTTCACGAACACGACGTTCCTAATAAAAAATATGTAGATGATAGGATTCCAATTCACGACTCTAATGAAACTCTATCATTTCGAATGAAGAGATTGAAGGATTTAGCCGAACCGATAGATGATAGTGATGCAGTCACCATGAGTTATGTTAATCATTTCTTTATACAGAAACATAATGAATTGCAAACGGGTTTAACTGAGACTATAACAAACATTGTCGATACTATTACACGGAAACAGAATGAATTACAAAGTCAGTTAACTAGAACAATCACCTCCGCTAGCGAGACTATTACTACAGCTGTAGAAAAAGAAGTGAAAGAACTAACCGCACGACAAACGGAACTTGATAATAAACTAATCACTATAAATAATGATATTCATACTATGAAAACACGAATGAGAAATGTTGTAAACACTATGTTACAACAATTGAAAGCACAACTCATAATTTCATTGCAAACACGTCCGTTTCGAGGTCCCTCTTTAAGGTATACGTTAACATCGGGACTCGAATACTATAAAGTTCCTGGAAATGGAAGTGTACTCTCGTGTTCCATCGTATCATCGGTACATCCGCATGCTGTAAATGATACATTGTTTGCAATAAACGGAAGATTAGTTGAAAGATATCCTGTAAGAGTTGAAACTGGCGATATTCTATCGTTTACAGCGCCAGTCGGACGTGCTAAAGATGGTCATATATTAAGTATAGAACTGATAGTTTCATATAAATTAGCAGTAGCTGATTAATTATACATTCATTTCGATATGGATGCTGAAGCTATAAGACTTAAGGAATCCATTGCCCGTCACAGTAGGGCAATAAGAGAAAAGTTACGTTCTCTCAAAGGAATGAAATTCGAAACGCAACGAGTCATGTCTGAAGTTCTTCAACCTGTAACCGAACCATTGAAAGTAATAGCGAAAGCACACCAAGACAACAACGACGACGAAACTACAGATGATGCTAACGGATCTGATCTCGTGTCAAAGTATCTACACAAGGTTCGAACTGCCAGTTCGAGTGACATGGACAATACTTACGGCATACGTTACGAGGATAATGAGTATAAATTGGGTAACAAGACAGTTGTGTTTAAATCTGATGGTGTTCAGATAGGAACAGAAACGTATGAACCCACAGCAGGCTTATATGAATTATTATTTAAACGTTTACCTCGCAAGACATCGTACACAGATGATGATTTAGACGTGTATTCGCAAATCTTACAGAATACTCAAGTTTACAGACACGGTTATTCAAGAGATGGACGTTTAAGAGCAAATCGAGGGTTCAAGTATCGTCATATCATTCGTGACCTTGTTAGTAATCGAACTGGATTTGGTTTACGTTGGAAAGAACATGTACCGCAGAGAAAATTAGATTACGTCTACTGGAACGATCCGAATGAAATAATAAACAGATTAAGATTATTAGTTGCGTCGAGGGATGCAGGTAATTTGAATCACTCACCCGAGATAGAAGAAATTATTACAGAACTTAAAACATCAAAAATTATAGCATGATAAAACGTCGCATTGCAACCGAGGTACATGCACCAGCTAGAAGACGATTTTTACGTCGTAAGATCATAAGCAAAGGAATGAACGATTTAGTACAAATAGATCTTATGGACATGTCTAATTATGCAAGAGACAATAGGAATTATAAGTATATTCTTCTTGCATGCAATTTTTATTCCAAGATGGCTTATGCACGACCATTACGTGATAAAAGTGGTATTAACGTTTCGACTGCTATGGAGGAGATATTGAATGAAATGGAATCGTTTCCGAAGAATGTTCAATCTGATAAAGGAAGGGAGTTTTACAATAAACATTTCCGCGAACTAATGAATCGTAATAATATTAATCATTACAGTACATTCACACACGTTAAGGCTGCTGCAGTGGAACGTTTAATAAGAACGATCAAACTGATTTTGCATAAGGAATTTATTGTTCAAGGCTCATATCAATGGATAAACATACTACCTAGAATTATTCATACCTACAATAATACTTACCATCGAACGATTCGTATGAAGCCTGTAGAAGTTCGTGATAATTCTCTCCTGCTCAGCGTCTACAAATATGATAGAAGTCTGCGTGAGAAGCGAAGATCTAGGCTTCATCGTGTTGGTGACTACGTGAGGATTTCTAAGCATAAAGGTGTTATGGAGAAAGGTTATCTACCAAATTGGAGTGTTGAAGTCTTTAGGATACGTACAGTGCAAAGGACACATCCATTGACCTATCTCATCGAGGATCTGGAGGGTAAACTGATTGAAGGAGCATTCTACGGTTATGAATTACAGAAAACTCAATATCCAGACACGTATTTAGTTGAAAGGATCATCAGACGTCGTGGTGATAGGATTCTGGTGAAATGGTTAGGATTTCCTACCCGTGAATGGATTAATGAGGTGGACATTGTATAAATAAAAAAACACACAACTCAATAAAGAAATATAATTTTAATGATATATTGTGTTTGATTTTTTTTTTGTTCACATTGATTCCTGACATCTTCTGTAACTGTTAATTCACATCTCCTTAACTTAAACATGATAATAACATTTTTATACTTTTTTAAAAATCTTCTGTAACTGCTAATTCACATCTCCTTAACTTAAACATGATAATAACATTTTTATACTTAAAAAAAATCATACATGATTATAGTTGAATTAACATTTAATTGTAGAGATTTTAACATAACGTACATGCTAGTTCACATTGAGTATATATAAATTCACCTACCCTTAACGTAAACATGATAATTACAATTTGAAGTAATTAGTAATATACGTTAAACAAACATCATACATGATTATAGCTGAAATAAGAGCCTTTGTACATGCTAGTTCACATTGATATATATATAAATCTCCCCTCACCCCTTAACGGAGACATGATAATAACATTTTGATATAATTAGTAAATATATTTTAATAAAAAATCATACATGATTATAGTTGAATTAACATTTCATTGATTTCTGCTATCTAACATTTCAAAACGACATGAATAGGAAAAAATATTCCTTCACCCCTAACATAAACATAAAAAAAAGCAACACGTTATCTTTCAAATGAAGTAAATATGTTATTATCATGTAATTAGTAACACACTTTACAAATATACTTGAAACTCAATTATTTCGTTTTTTGAAATACAGTAATATGTTATTATCATGTGCCTAGTAATACCTTTTAACTCAGTTGTAACACACTTTACAATTATACTTGAAACTCAATTATTTTATTTTTTGAAATACAGTAATATGTTATTATCGTGGCCTAGTAATACCTTTTAACTCAGTTGAATCTATGCTTTATTGAGAAAAGAAAAAGAAATTTACACTTGACAATTTTCTATAGCATAATGTCCCCATGCTAATGTTGAAAATGAATTATTGGGAATGTATCGTTTTGTATCGATACCACTTAAAGCTATCTTATTAGATTCAATAGTATGAACATCATGTTTATAACTTCTGAAACATGTCTGCATGCTTCGATGTATAGTGTCAGGATGTGTAATACATGAGAGATATTGTTCAAAGGTTATGAATCTCATCGAATCTTTTGTTACACCTTTTGATTTTTTAATCACTTCAGTATCATATCGATAACTATATAATTTCGATTTCAGCCCTACATATTCAGTCATCACTCTACCGGCTAGCTCATCCTTGAATAATCCTGAAATTTTCTTATTTGCTAACGGAATACCATACACATTATCCATTGGATAATTCGATGTATCGAATAAATGTATATTGGTTTTAATAAATTCATATATATCGCAGCTAGATTCAAAGAGAAAAGCATCCGTGTCCGTATAGATTAAAGTTACATCTTTCAATTTTTTCTTCAGAATTTCATAATAAAAATCATACATTTTATGTTTGGATAGATCCAGGATTGCTTGTCCTATGTATATTGGCTTATTCATCAATATTTCATCTCTGACCAATTCTATACCTATTAAATTTTCATCAAAAATCACGTACCTTATACATGTCTGTCGAGCTAACAATTTACGCGCTCGTTTCCAGCTGGTAGCTAAATGAAATGAATTATAACGTTTTACATTCTCTATAAATTTTCCATAAACACAATTATTCATTAACTTCCATAGATTTTGACCAAATTTCGTCTTATCTTCAATACGTTTACGAACGTTGAGTTCAATGTAAGGATTTATCCAGTTAGATTGTTTGTAACCTATTACTCTATGTATACGCGATGGAATCAAACCAAGTTTAACACATTGTTGAAAATTGAGATAATGTAATACGTATTTATTTTTATCATTCAATGTTGTTAGCAATTTTGTATACTTATCACCTGGCGCGATTTCATTCAAAGGGCATAATGGCAAATCATTTTGTATATCATGAAGTTCCTGTGGATATTTAAAGTCTACTTCCAACACATATCCCACGTCAGAATCACTTGTAATAGACATAAAATCTATTGATTTAATTTCAGCATCAGTTAGCCACCTTATATCAGTGTATGGTAAGCTATTATTTTCCATTGTATAACTATATAGAGAATTGCAGTCAACGTACATTAAATAATTAGTTGGTTGAGTGTTATCATAGCTAGTCATGTATCTGTTATTCGCCTTTGCATACCGTTTGGACACAGTGCAAATTCCACCTCGTATTCCTTTTTCGAAGAAATCTAGCATAGTCTTATCTGTTAATAATGAAATCTGTACACCAGTCGTTCTTAACATTGCATCATAGGCTAACCCGGGAAGTGTGTAATACTGACACGGGTCGAGTCCGTACAAACCGATACTTAATTCACGGAAGCGTTCAAACACGTCCGTTAGTATTAATGTATCGCACTTAAGATATATATTTAAATATTCACCCAGATTTTTAACATTGAATTCATTCCATACCGTTCTAGCATGACTATAATCCTCATCGCTTACATGATCAAACTGATGTTTGGATGGTAGACTATTCTCGTATAATTTTTCTATAGAATCCACATACGTGTACGGGAAGACACCTTTACGTTTCATCAGTTGTCTATGCAAAGGATTCGTGTACATATTATTGGTATAATGAAAATCATCTGCTTCTAACATATCCGAAAGATTACTAAGTTTTGAATCCAAAAAACGATAGCTATCCAGAAATCTTAGATATATACGCATTCCATTCGAATTTGTATATCTTTTGCTAAAGGATAAGTAATTTTCAGAAGTTTGTGCAATACAGTTGATAGGTTCCGTATCGTAACCTAGTTTCTTTACTATGAAATGAGCATCGTATTTTGACAAGCAATGAAAGAATATTGGTATGAATCCTGGCATTTTCCTATTTAAATTGCAGTGCTTATGAGCTGGGCCAACGTAACTTCCAGTCAAATGACAATGATCACGAACCTTTATACACGAGTTAAGAAATTCACGTTTGCATATGTGACATCGTGTTGCATTTTGATATTCTAGCTCATCCACATCTCTCATACCTATTTCAATTTTATTAGCATATATATTAATGACCTGATTTGCAATTAACGTTAATTCAAGAAAATTTTCAATTGCATATGGACCTTCAAATGATTTGAAACGTGTTAAATTTTTATCATAACTACAGACCAAATGTAATGCAATTGCATACGCTTCATGTTTATGAATGCTACGTGTCCAGCTTTTACTCGATACATCTTGACACGAATCTACCTTACGTAAGATACATTCTATGTCTGCATAAACCACGAATGGAACTTTTAGACATTTCGAATATGCGTTAAATTCAACGAGATCAGTTTTACCAGCCTCAGGCATTCTGATAATTTGATTCATCATACACCTCTTTTTATGGCTATTTAAACGTGATTCTGATGTGAAATACAAGTTACAATTGTTACATAACCATTTTCGCCCATTATGTTTAGTTAGCTGCTTTCCTAGCAAACGTGACAAGTCTGTTATCAGACAATAATGTCTTTTATACATTAAAAGATTAACATGATGTGATTTTATCTCTCTTGGTTGATATAAGAGAATAATCGATTTATTTTCAACACCGTATATCGGTATTGAAATATTTGAATTTTGATTCTCGAATTTTTCTACATCTTTCAATGATACGGGGAATGTTATATTCTCAAAGTTAAATTCGTTACGAAAATCATATCTTTTATAGGAGGTGGGTCGATTCTTGTTACGTTCTACTGGGTATTTGGATGCTATCAGACAGTATGCAAAGCAATATTTATCAGTATTACGAATGTTAATAACAGCTCTCTTCGATGTTATAAAGTCGGGTAATTCAGTATACATCCCTGCATTCAATGAATCGTATTGTGTCACATATATTGTTAATTTCTCAATACTGTATAAAGCTTTTGAACTGGTACGCGATTCAAAATTATCCATATGATCTAGTATAGGTTGTACAATCTTCTCTTCATACCATATAGATTTATCTGTAGATTGCAATATCACCTCAAGTTTACTGTTAAAGTTAAATGTATGAATATTATCGCTCTCTTGTGATATTATGACATATTGACAGGATAAACAGGATCCTATCTTAAGACCTGATTTATACATGTTTAAGCCCTTATCAATTTCATTCAAAATTAAAGGTTTGCATTCTGCTAAGAATATAACGGGGTCAAGTATATTAACACAGTTGTGAATTTCGTAGGTGGTTAATCGTTTTTTGAAAGCAGACTCACTGTGAATACATCGTAATCGTTCAGCCTGGGTCACGTTCGAACAGGTTTCATCTTGCTGAATCGAGGGTTGTCCAGTGGCAGTATCGGAGCATCTTGTCGTCGTTTCTGAAAAAAGCAATTACAACATTCGATTAACTTTACATACGGGAACATTGATTTACATGTATGTAAGGTGGTAACAGAAATAACATACATGTTAATAACTTTTACATGTATGAATCTCAATTTTACGTAAACTCTATACTTTACGTAGAACGTAACATGCATGTAACTTTTACATATGAAAATAGTTACATAATGATTATGTATTTTACAATTATTGCTATCATCACGTAACTACAATATTCAGATAGTATGTAACTGTTTTACGTAATGCTCTCTCCCTTACATAAATGATAAAAACACACAACGTAAACCATATAGATGTAAAATACCGTAACTGAACTACGATATTCACATGTACGTTTTACACATATAAATTAACGTTCTTTTTTCACCTACAACGTTACTTTTACGTGTAACAAACAAACGTAACTAACATGCATGTGAAATAACGTAACTGAACTACGATATTCACATGTACGTAATTATTACACATGAAAATTAACCCTACAACGTTCACTCTCAATTACTAATACTACATGACGTGCGATAATTAACACTTTAAGTTCTAATACAACATGTACGTACATGCAAGTAACTACATTCAATTACTAATACTACATGACGTGCGATAATTAACACTTTAAGTTCTAATACAACATGTACGATTTCACATTTACATGCAAGTAACTACATTATCACTTTTTTTATGAAATTTTATTCAATAATTGTACTCACCTTTTGACGACATTACGGGCTGCTTAAAAAAGACAATTTATGTCGTTTGAAACCACTTTCTAGTGTTTCCTCGCCATGGTATTGGAGTATGCAGTCACCACGATTTAGTAGATCTTTCTGCGCTGCGGTCATATGTTTGAATCTCTCCGGGAGGAAGACTTGGAAATCTGATGTTTCGACGACGACCCGTTCACCATATCTGGTCTTCACGGTTTTGACGGATCGAATGATGTGTTGAACGGACTGATCTAATTCACGTAGTTTCTTTGTGGGAAGATGTGTTCCACCTTCAGCTAGTTGATTTAGCTGTAGCATCTCATGATCTGAAACATACATATAAGCACACACGAATCAGTATTACTTCAACATTCTTCGTAAACAGAGATAAAAAATGAATTACAATATACAACTTTTCTATCTTACCTGTAGGATCCATATTTCCAGAGAATCGACTGCCTCCTCACTCATCCGTGCCGCGGTATTTATTAACAGTTGCTCCGCCCCCCCTCCGTCCGGGAGAGGTGTTACTGTCTACATATTACGCTATATGTTTAAAGTAGTTGTGACTACGTTATAAGTTAGAAGGTAATACTAGTAACTTTATTATCATAGTTTAAACTTTATATAGATTCATCATTTTTTACACCCCCTCCAACCGTATCTCTCCTTCCCAAACACCATGTTGCGTGCGCACACTAACTGTGATTCGTTCCCTACATCTTGGAGGGGGGGATATAATTACACATTTCTTTACACACACATACTTGTACAAAATATATTTTTCTGAACATTTGATTTTTTTACATTTGGTATACTAACACATTCATAGTATTGTTTCATCATTCATACAAATATATAGATTCATTCGTTTAATTTTAAAATATATTATTTTTTTTCCTAACGTTATTTGACAAAGTTAGACTTCGCTACAGCAATAAGAATGTTTTGATCACCCCTGTCACCAGTCTGGAGAGATTAACTCTTTTTTTCTCTGACCCACATACCAAAAGGGATGACGTTCAGTGGAGTATTCGTAATACTGAGGGGAGATTTTCTAGACAATTTTTTTATATGGAGGGTGATATCTTGCCATGAATAGTTAGGATATCTACACTATAGATCCCTAGTTGCGTATATATATTATCGTATTGATTGATCAGTTTTGTATTACTCATATATACTTAAAGATGAGATACTTTTCTCTCGTTATCTTAATCATTTTTAAATAGATGGTTAGTGCTTTTATTTTATTTTCGATGTTATGTTCCACTTTTATCATGCTTAGAGGGAATATTCTTTTTAGGTTATCGTGCTTAGAGGGAGCGTTCCTTTATCATGAAAACCCTTTCAAACAGATTTACATTTGCATTCTTATACTTTTCTCTCAATTTTTTTTATCATTCTTAAAGAGATGGGTAGTGCTTTTATTTTATATACACTTGCTATGTACCACTTTTATCATGCTTAGAGGGGACATTTCTTTGTCATGCGACCCTCTCACATAGATTTACATTTCCATTCTTATACTTCATCAATGTGGAATAGATTTATATTTTCTCGTACCTCGATGTGGGAATGGAATTTAACCTTTTCTTAACCTTTACATCGCTCTTGGATACAATAGCTCAAGGAGAGATTCTGCATAGGGAACACCCCTTACCAGAATGTCTTATTACATTTATTTTCATAAATCTCTCCCAGTAAACATACCTAATCATTCTCTCGATATTCTTTTATCTAAAGAATAACGATACTACATCATATATCATACACTAAACGTAATAGATATCAAACCCTACACTCGATATTCATACATGAGAGTTCAAGCACAGACATCGAAGCACTGAACGTAATAGATATCAAACCCTAGACTCGATATTCATACATGAGAGTTCAAGCACAGTCATCGAAGAATTACTATCAATACATTTAATTCAAACATCCCCGGAACCCCCGTTACCCACCCCGCCCCATCACAATATCGAACCCTAGACTTCGATATTCATACATGAGAGTTCAAGCACACACACACATCGAAAAGAATTCACATTTAATTCAAACATCCCCGGAACCCCCCCCGTTACCCATCCCACCCATCACACATTACACATCACACACACACACACACACACAATCATCATCATCATCATCATCACCCCACCCTCAAACACATCTCACTGCACAGGGGAGAACGGCACTACGCCAACACTCCCCTTCTTTTACAACTCGATTTTCATATAGGAGAGTTCTAAATCAATGAGCATTCTACATCACTCATATATTAACACAGAGGAGAGTTCAACATCTTATCTACACTGTGCTGATTCTCTCAATTGTATACTACTGTCATAGTTTACCGTTGTGTAAGAAATATTTTACGTTCATTATCATTATCCTATATCATCTTCATATTGATCTTCTAGCGCTTCGTATGTGTAAGTTAAAGGTAGGATTTCATTATAGAGAGGATTCGGTACGTACGCCACGATGCTGGATCCATTATTCCTATGCCACCAAGTGGGACACCCCCGGGAGGAAGAATGAGGCGAAGGAGACAGAGGGCGGCTGACCCAAGGAGTAATGACGGTACAGAGGGCAGGGTCCCTACAGTTTACTTGGATAGAGACTTCCCCAGACAGGCCAGGACAATGGACAAGCTCCCTTGCTGCGGGACAGCAACGAGTCCAACAGCCCAGTCCCAAATGTCCCAGGCAGGCGATCCGAGCCCCAGAGGTCCGACCGTAGCTGGCTGTCCCGATATGTTCCCAGCAAAGGTGCGAAGAGTGGCAACCGACCTACCGGAGGGCAAAGTACCTTCCACCAACGCAAGAAGATCCCTGAATGTTATGTGCCACCCTTACTCAGTGGGACAAGGACAGCGACTGGGTGTGACAGAGAACTCCTGCTACACAAGGATCAGAACCGTTAAAAAAACATGTGCTCTATTCACTCTGTAAACTAAAAGCGAAAACATTCATTCACCAAAGTAGAACCCGTCAGAATGTTTTTGAATGGTCTGTAATTGAACTGGCATGAGTTGTCATAAGCCCATTGGGGGAGGGTGTAGGAACCTTTTCCAACCCCCTGCGTCTCATCCCACACAGACTTTCTCTACTGTGTGGAACTGTACTTTTCCTCTGATAATATCACTCTGCCAGGTACCGCCGAGACACCCGCCGACACTTCTACCCTGAAAGAGACCACCAGATGATAGGTGATATAAAATGGTAATAGAGATGAAATGGGGAGAAAGGAAATACGGGGGATGCAACTAATCTGCCCAACATTCACCTGGCAACCCGGGAAAACCCCGAAAAGACCCATGGGTTACGTAGGTTGGCCACGGGAATGGAATCAGGGCCTCCGGAATGCGGGCCACAGACGAAACCCCTGAGCCTTCCCGCTCGGTAAGTTAAACGTTGAGGTAGCCCCCCACCCTCCTCATGCTAGGCTATATTGCCTCTATCGGGGCAACGGGTGGTTGGTTCCAGCACCCGTCTATATAAGGTCTGTGAGATAGTCAGCCCCACGAGGCAGCCGCCTTCGCCCCCAGGAATTATCCTGGTACTTATTTCTGTTAGGGGATGAATAAACTCCAGGACCATAGTGCGACCAAAAGAATTATACCAGGGAATAAATTGCAATGATATCATCGGGAATCGAACCCGCTTGTGGCCTAGTGCGGTATCCACTAGACTACCGCAGGCCCTAGTTCGTATATATACAAATTTAAAAACACGCATTTTCTCTAAGATACATAATTTGCATAGAACGTTTTCTTATTTTCTTTTGATGTTTCATTTTTTCTTGACCTTTATTTTATTATTTATCGTCTCGAAAGCCTTGAGTTTGTATAGTCTTGTGTACATGACTTCCTGTACTCACTTAAGCACTAACAAGTAAAGAAAGTGAAAACGGAAATAGGAATAAAAGCCAATTTCTCACATATGTTTTCTAAATTAAGTGATTATGAATGACATCACCATCAACGCCAGCCATTTAATAATTTAATATCAGTCATATTAATATTAAAGCATACCTTCATGTCTTGTGATGTATTTCTCATGCACAGAGCACTGAAAAGAAGGAGCAAAATAGTTTCCAGGTGCATTGTCCAGATATACTTGCCAACTCCCTACTTTTATTATTATTATTATTATTATTATTATTATTATTATTATTATTATTATTATTATTATTATTATTATTATTATTATTATTATTATTATTATTATTATTATTATTATTATTATTATTATTATTGTTATTATTATTGTTATAATTATTGTTCTTCTTCTTCTTCTTCTTATTATTATTATTATTATTATTATTATTATTATTATTATTATTATTATTATTATTATTATTATTACTATTATTATTATTATTATTATTATTATTATTATTATTATTATTATTATTATTATTATTATTATTATTATTGTCACCCGAACGTCGGAAATCCCTATAGAACTGGCCAGCAGGAGGGTCAGACGTGAAGTATTCAGAGCCACACCCACCCATTAGTCTCACTCACTGAGGGGATGAGTAGGGAAGTGTCACTTGTCGCTGGCCGCCTCTTCCCTCTTCCCTTGCCGTCTGGAACCTTCGCGGTGATTCAGTGAAGCCAGAGACTTCTAGAAAACAGTGATTTTCCTATAAAAAGGGCTGCAATGAGTGAGGACAGTTAGTGCTTGGCGAGCGAAGGAGCGCCTTGTTAGTGAACGGACGAGAAGACTGTGTACGTGCAACGGAAGAGTGTGCGTAACTGTGAGCGTGCAGTGGAACTGTAACGGACGAACTGGTGAATCGTAATTGTGTGCATTACGTAATACTGTGTAATTGGCAAGTGTTCAACTGTAAGTTGGTGGAAATAAAGAACACTTTTGAGTGGTGCAATCGGACGTTTAATTTCACGAACCCACAAAGTCACACTGGTGACAGGAAGCGGGACGACAACATCACCGAACATTACAACCATGGACGCGGCATTGGAAATTATTTTGCAGAAGATGATGGAAATGAAGGCCGAACTGACATCGGAAATGAAGACGGCGAATGACATCACCGAGAAAATGGACGCGAAGATGAACGAGTTAACAACAAAAACAGAAGCGGCAAATAACAACCTGGCCGCAGAGTTGAAACAAATGAAGACAGCCAACGACATCACCGAGAAGATGGAAGAAATAAAGACCGAATTGACCACAGAAATGAGGGCAGCTGACGACAGTCTGGCCACGGAAATGAAGGAGGCGAAAGAGGTCCTCGCCGCCAAATTTGAGGAACAGTTGGCCGGCGTGAGGGATGACGTCGCGAGGCTGCGCAAGCGGATGGGTCAAGTAGACGACCGCCTGAATGATTTAGAGGAAAAGGCCGACAATAACGCCAAGTCCCTGAACGCCGTGGCGGAGGACGTCGTCGGCAGGAGGCTGAAGGATTTGAAGACCGACGCGTCGGGACGCGACACAACATCTGCGCGCGTCAAACCTCCCAAGTATGATGGCGCGTCAACGTTTGAAGTCTTCCGCCGCCAGTTGGACGCAGTGGCCAAGCACAACAAATGGTCGCCAGAGCAGGAGGCCACACAGTTAATAACCAGCCTCCAGGGACAGGCCGCGGAAGTCCTAAACGCGGTGCAGACAACGGCGGCACCCAAGGACATTTGGGAGGCCCTGGAGAATCGTTTCGGAAACCACCGCTTAGCCGCAGCGTACCGCAACGAGCTAAAGGCAAGCCGGCGGAGACGCTGCAGGAGTTCGCCCTGGCAGTTGAACAACTGGCAAGCAAGGCCCTAGTCGACCTCCCACCAGAGTTCGTGTCCCGGGAAGCTGCCTACACCTTCGTTGACGGGGTACGGGACACGGAGATTCGTCAGCCCCTAATGCTCGGCGATTATAAAACAATCCACGAGGCGCTAACGGCAGCATTAAGGTTGGAGGCGGCCAAGGTAACAGCTATCCCGACGTCGAGAACGAGGAGTGTCCACCATCCCCTCGAATGACACTGCGCGCCCTCAGCCACCGTATGAATGACAGCCTCATCGCGGACGGTTGGGTAAGAGGAAAGCCGTGCCGCGTGCTGGTGGACACCGGGGCGGCTGTGACCATCATCAGACCTGACGTGGCGAAAGGTTTGCCGACAAGGAAGCCGAGCCTACCATACCAGCTCGTCACGGCATCGGGCGACACCTTGCCTGTGTAGAAGGAAGCCCTGCTGAAGCTGACCTTGGGAAGGAGCACCGTACGTCTGTGGGTGTTCGTCGCGAAAGTGGCTGAAGAGGTGATACTGGGATTGGATGCCCTCAGGAGCCACGAGGCGACGGTCGACGTCGGCAAGAAGGTCCTGCGGCTCAACGGAGAAGAGGTTATACTCCGTCAACCAGAAGAGTGCCTTGGAATTTGCAGGGTCGTCTTGAGCGAAGACGTGGTTGTCTCCGCGAGGAGCGAGGTGGTGATGACGGCGCGCCTGGAACGCCAGAGGACCAGGTACATGATGCTGGACCAGAAGACGCCTGTACACGGACTGTGTGTAGCCAGGGCATTGCTGCCGTGCCGAGAGGAGGTGCCAGTGAGACTGCTAAATCCAACGGACACCGATCACGACTTCCAGGCCGGGACAGAGTTGGGAACGTGTGAGCCCGTGGTAAGCGTAACAGCAATCGACAAGACACAGGAGCCGGTGCCGACGCAACACCTGGGGCCCCGGCTAGAAGGCCCACTGGAGAGGGCGGCCGACCATCTGACCGCAGAACAGCTGGGGAAAGTTCGACAACTGCTGAGGCGATACCAGAGCGTCTTCACCCAAGGCGACAGTTAAGCGCAGAGGTTTTACTCCCATTAGTCCAGGACCCGTAGGACCAAGGACCCGGGCCTCCTTCTACCCGGGAGCGATGGAAACTCCGGGGCTCTTTCCACAGGGCAATATCTGATTTCTTAAAAAGCCCCCCCGCTGAGCACAACGTCAAGACGGGATGACCCAAGGCGACAGTGACTACGGCCACACGGACAAAGTGCTTCACCGCATCGACACCGGGACAACCAGCCTATTTGGCAACCACATAGACGCGTTCCGCTGGTGAAGCAAGGGGCGGTACGAGACATGCTGGAGGACATGAGATCCAGGGGAGTGATTGAAGATTCCGACAGCCCTTGGTGTTCCCCTGTAGTCTTGGTGACAAAGAAGAACGGCGAGCTGCACTTCTGCGTAGACTAGAGGAAGTTGAATGCTGTCACCCGGAAGGACTGTTTCCCCTTACCCCGGATTGATGACACCCTGGACACGCTAGCTGGTGCACAGTGGTTCTCGACCCAGGACCTGAAGTCGGGCTACTGGCAGGTAGCTATAGACCCAAGAGACAAGGAGAAGACCGCATTCTCGATGGGTCATAGGCTCTGGCAGTTCATGGTTATACCCTTTGGCCTCTGCAACACACCAGCTACCTTCCAACGCCTCATGGAGTCAGTGATGAGAGGGCTGACTTACGATGCCTGCCTGCTATAGCTGGACGACATCATCATCGTCAGGAAGACTTTTGCAGATCACCTCGAGAATCTGAGTAAGGTGCTACAGAGACTGCAGGCGACCAACTTGAAGCTGAACGCAAAGAAGTGCCAGCCCTTGCGCAAGGAAGTGAACTACTGTAATCATTAAAAAGGACAATCGCATATCATTCACTCCACTTACAAATCGTGCATTGGATCAAAGTGCTTTACACATTGAGTTAGTGCTTGAATATAAACTCTTCCCTACACCCATGCTATAAATGAATGCAATCTCTTAGCATGAGACCATTTGCACAATGGACAGTGAAAGCATAAGACTAAAGGAATCTATAGCCAAGCATTCTAAGGCTATACGCGAAAAGTTGAGGGCGTTAAAATGCCACCAGCTCGATACCCAGAGAGCAATGAGCGAGGCTCTTCAACCAGTAACAGAACCGCTGCGTGATATATTACAACTTCAGAAAAAGAATACACCTACAACACCGGCGGAGGAAAGCAAGATAAAAATATAATGAGCCAATTGAGGATGAGAAAAGAGAAAAAATAATTAGCTATCTCCAGAAAGTTCGAAAGAAGGACAGAAATGAACTAGATGCATCATATGGTATAAGATACGAAGATGGTAGCTACATGCTGGGAAACAAGATCATTGACTTTATTAATAATCGAATTCGAGTAGACGAAGAAGCGTATCAGGTTACATCAGGCTTAAGTGAACTTATTTTTAAGAGGATCCCTGAAATGCATGCATATACAGAAGAGGATCTGGATACTTATGGCAAAACACTGAGATCAACTCTAGTGCATCGGGGAAACTATAGCAAGCATGGACAGCTGAGGGCGAGCAATTCCTTCAAGTATAAAAGTGTTATACGGCCATTAGTGAAGAAACACAAAGGTTTAGGATTGGAGCACCGTCCTGGCGGAGAGCAAGACTACATCTATTGGAACGACGCCAACGACCTGGTAAATTGCCTCAGGCTTCTAGTTGCATCTAGGGATGCAGGGAATAACAATCATACCCAAGAAATTAGGGAGATAATACAAGAACTGAAATCGGCTAAAATTATAGCATGACCCAAGTAAACCAACATATAGCTAGAGAACTTCATGCTCCTGCACGGAGGAACTTTTTACGACGCAAGATCATCAGTAAAGGATTACATGATCTGGTGCAGATCGACCTGGTGGAGATGATACCGCATGCAAGAATAAATAAGAACTGCAAATATATCCTTATTGCAGTCATCTTCTACTCTAAAATGGCGTATGCCAAGCCATTAAAGACCAAGTCGTGGCTCCAAGTTTCAAAGGCTATGGAGGATATATTACATGACATGAAAACACCTCCCAGACATATACAGAGTGATAATGGGAAAGAATTTTATAACAAACACTTCAAGAATTTAATGGCGATGTATAATATCAATCACTACAGTACTTATACACATGTCAAGGCTGCAGCTGTGGAACGGTTAATAGGAACATTAAAGAATATGATGTATCGAGAGTTTCTAGCTCAAGGTTCCTACAAGTGGCTAGATCTCTTACCTAGAATCATTGCAAAATACAATGACACTTACCACACCACTATCCGAATGAAGCCTCGTGAAGTGCAGAACAATGATCTTCTTTTGTTTGTTTACAACTATGATGAGCCACCAATATAGAAGAGGAGTGCCAGAAAGTTGGTGATTATGTGAGGATATCAAAAAATAAAGGACATTTTGAAAATGGGTTTGAACCAAACTGGAGCATTGAAATCTTCCAAGTGGCTAAGGTGAAGCAAACCACTCCTGTCACATACATTCTAAAGGATAAGGATGGCGAGGAAATAAAGGGAGCCTTCTACGGCCATGAACTTCACTCAACACTATTTCCCAACACTTATTTGGTTGAGAAGATCTTGAGGCATCAAGGAAACAGGATTCTAGTGAAGTGGTATGGATTCCCTAATAGCCAGTGGATTGATCGGAAGGATTTATTGTAAAAAGAAACAATCATAGTGAAATAAAGAACACTGCATCTCAAAATATGTATGTGCGTTTTTTATTTTCTGAAAGTTCCTAGCCTTTTAAGAACAGTATTTACAAAGTAAATAATAAATAAATAAAAAATATACATTTTACACATATACATATGTACATAGAAATGGAGATGGGGCATCCAAGTTATGATGAAATGGCTCATGAAGACCTGAGGGAATAATGGCCCCACGCAAGTGTTGAATGGGAGCCATCAATAAGCTTACGCTGAGTGTCTCCTCGGTGCAATGCAATTTTATTAATTTCGACGGTCGAAACTTTATGTTTGGTGCTTCTGAAGCAAATTTGTTTATTCAAATCCAGCAGACACTCGAAATATTTCTCAAAGGTGATTGTTCGCATTCCACCTTTGGCAATCCCCTTCGCCTTCATAACCGTTTGCTTGTCATATTTATAGCTATAGATCTTTGCTCTGAGACCAACATATTCGGTCATCACCCTTCCACCCAATTCATCCTTAACCAACCCAATCTTTTTCTTATTGGCCGGCTTTATCCCATATACATTATCGGGTGCATAATTTGAAGTATCAAAATGGTGGGGATGCATCTTCATGAACTGATATATATCGGAACTTGTTTCCAAAATGAATGAATCTGTATCCATATAATCCAGGACAAAATCATTCAGCTGGGGTTTCTTTACATGATAAAAAAATCATACATAATAAATTCTGAGGTGTCTAAAATCGCCTGACCAATATAGATTGGCTTGTTCATGAGGATCTCCTCTCTAGCCAACTCTATGCCAACCAAGTTTTCATGGAAAAGAATGCTTCTTATATACGTTGGATGTGCCGTATATTTCCGCGCTTGCTTCCAGGCAGTTACTATACGGAAATCGCGGTGATTACGCACGTATTCCATAAACTTGCCGTACATAGCGTTGTTCATTTTCTTCCAGAGGTTTTGACCAAACTTAGAAGTTTCTCTTGCTCGCTTATTGGCATTAAGGTCGATATAAACCTTAAGCCTTTTAGCTTGGTCATACGATACCACCCGATGAATATGTCTCAATATCAGCCCTAATTCTAAGCACTGCTGCAAGGTTTTATAATGCAAGACATATTTGCTTTTGCCCGAGAGACTTGCAATCAGTTTCTTGTATTGGCTGCCGGGTGGTATCTCACTCTGGGGGCAGAGAGGAAGACCATTATGGGCGTCGTGGAGATGGTCAGGATACTCTAGATCTACTTCTAGAACATATCCTGTCTTGGAGTCCTCGGGGATCCTGGCGAAGTTTATGTTCTCTATTTCAATCCTCTCAAGCCATCTCAGATTGCCATGCGGAAAGGTTCTGGCCTTAGAACACCCATATAATTTATTAGCATCCAAGTATGCTAGAAAGTTCCTTTTTTGATCAGGCTTATAGTCTGACATATATTCATGGTTGGCTTTGGAGTATCGCTTTGATGCTGTGCAAAGACCCCCATGAATACCTTTCTCGAAAAATTCTAGCATACTGGGATCTGATAGTAACTCTAATTCGACTCCAGTTGTTTTAAGCATGGCGTCGAAGGCTAGCGATGGTAAGATGTAGTACCATGCTGGGTCCAGATGATACATCTCCAGTGACAAGTCTCTAAACTTTTCGAATGCGTCCGCTAAAAGAAGCGTATCTGTCTTCAAATAAAGATCACTCTATTCCCCGAGATTCTTTATGTTGAATGTGCTCCACACCTTAAGCGCATGGGCATATTCCTCTTCCAAAATGTCATTGAAAAGCTCGATGCATGGAAGCTCCTCTTCTTGGAGCTTTTCGACGGAATCCAGATAAGTATAAGGAAATATCCCCTTGCACTTCATCAGCTTCAGGTGTTCTGGGTTCGAATACTCGGCATTAGTGACCTTGAAGTCATCATCATCTAGCATATCAGCTAGGCTGGATAACTTATCAAGAAACTTGTAGCTGTCGAGGAACCTGAATTCTATGCCCCTATACCTTTTGCTAAATGCAATATAATGCTCAGAAGATTGTGCTATACATGAAATGTTCCCATTGTCATAAGCCATGTGCCTTATCAAGAAGTGGCTATCATAAATGCTTAAGCAATGAAAAAAAAAATTGGAATGAACTTCGGCAATTTCCTATTCAAATTGCAAACATTATGCGCTGCTCCGAGATATGCTCCAGTGATATGGCAATGGTCCCTCACCCTGATATCCTCTATAGCAAAACCTTTCCTGCATATATGACATTGATCAGCATTACTGAAATACAGCTCATTCAGGGGTGTCAATTGCAGTGGTACAATTTGCTTGTATACCTCAATGACTTCATCACCAATCTTTCTAAGTTTAGTGAAGAAGTCATCTAGTGCATTAGCACCTCTGAAGAGCTTAAATCGCGACAATGACTGGTCATGCCTACATATAACTTTCAGTGCTACAGATATCGCCTCATGATCTTGTATGCATCGGGTCCAGCTCTCTGCGTCTGAGGGCTCGCATGAGTGAACCTTCCTCAAAACAGATTCGATATCTGCATAAATAACAAAAGGTACAGGAGCAGACTTGGAATATGCATTAAACGACAAACTCTCACCCTGCGCAGGCATTTTGAGTGTCTGACATTTATTGCATTTCAGTTTATGCAATCTCAAGGCATCCTCATTAGGACACCTTGTCATGCATGCCTCGCATAGTCACATTTTCTTGTGTTTTGCAGTTATCTGACTTCTAATAAGCCTCGATATGTTGGTAAAGAGGCAGTAATGAGACTTATCACCATCATCGATGATCAGCAGGTTAACCTGGCTAGCCTTCCTCTCTGATGGTTAGTGAATAGACTCCACCGAGTTGTTGGTATTTAGAGCAAATACAGCTATAGATACATCAGGATTTTGCTTCTCAAAACGCTCAATTTGATCAATTGGAAACGGGAATGTAATTCGCTCATAATTGAATGCTTTGAATAGCAAATTCCTAGGGTACGATGATGGAAGGCATCTATTTACCTTGGCGGGAAATTTTGAAGCCAACATGCACCAAGCGAAACAAAAATCATCATTGTTCTTAATGTTAAGAATAGCCTTCTTCCTCTTGATGCTTGCAGGCAACTCAATATACCCTGAAGCGCGAAGAGGATTATATTCTGCTGCGCTGTTTACTAGCGAGTGGATTGCGAACAAAGTCTTTGAACTTGCTTGGCCTTCAAAACAGGCTAGGTTTTCCAAAATTTCATTTTTCATTGCACAGAAGATATCATCCGCGTTAGATGATTGCTGGATCTCTTTAGTCTTGGAATTAAAATAAACTGATTCCACGTTTTCATGGTCAGGTGTCTGAATTAAGTATGAGGCGTTCAGTGAACAACTCATCTTTAATCCAGATATGCTCCTCTTTAAGGTGGATTCAATTTCTCTAATAACGAGACTCTTGCATTCATCCAGAAACTCACTGGAGACCATTATTCCCGCCGTATTTTCAATTTTGCTATTGAAAATACGATCCTTGAATGCTGACTCAATTGTTTTGCATTCTAGGTCAAAATGATCATTTCTACATACCCTTTCTGCTGGTGATGATGTTGATGATGATCAAGGAGATGGCCTGCAGAGACCTGAAGGCCCTGCCACTGCTTCCTCCTCGCTCCGGTTTCCCGTGTTCCTGATGGATGCGGCAGGGAGGTGCTCTTCTTCGCTGCTGGTGTGACGGAGCCTCTTCCGGTCTTGCGCTGAAACCTCTGGTGCTGCTGGACGCTGGAGATCCTCCTGCACGGACATTGGTTCACCATCTTTAATAAAAGAAACATGTAGCAATTACAAAATAATAAAAAAAAACAGACATGTTAGCTACAGATATTCGAAAATAATAATAATAATAATGATGATGATGATGATGATGATCATAATAATAATAATAATAATAATAATAATAATAATAATAATAATAATAATAATAATAATAATAATAATAATAATAATAATAATAATAATAATAATAATAATAATAATAATAATAATAATAATAATAATAATAATAATAATAATAATAATAATAATAATAATAATAATAATAATAATAATAATAATAATAATAATAATAATAATAATAATAATAATAATAATAATAATAATAATGAGGAGAAGGAGAAAGCGCAAGATGTATAATATATATGTATATGTTAAAGTACATTAATGGAAAGAATGCCTGCTTCTAATTCATGAAAGTAATTTGTCAAGAGCACTTACATTGCAGGGGATATAACAGCTCGCAGAGCCGGATCCTGTACATGCAATTGCCGCAGCCGCACCATTCGGCTTCGCGATCCGGCGTTGGCCCTAGCTCTGAAAACAGAGAAATTAATAATATTACTAGCTTAAAAACCGGTAAAAGTAAATCTAGTGAAACTAGCTTTACTATCGGCAATGGTATAATTGAAACACATAGAATGATAGCTAATGGCAAATTCCTTCTCTTATATTCCAATATCATTACACTACAACCTGCTTTGCAACACTAAAAAGTGTTTGAAGCATAAATCATTTCATTATACTCTATTTCTTAGTTGGCTGATGTTTGTAAATGTAGATAAGCGTATTGCGCATTATATGCCCTTTGATATATAGCTTTCTAATATATAAATGATACAGAGAATATGTTTTTTTGAAACTATATCCATTTTGTCATTTACAGTTATTTTTTATCTGCTGTACAACACATATATGGGCCCAAAATTTAAAATTTAAAATGTAAAATTTGAAAGTAAAATAACTAAATTAATATATACAAAAAATAGCTATATATATTTGAAGATCTCAATTAGAGAATTTGAGTATAAATTCGCCTATGTTCAGGTCCTTAGTTTAAAAGTTACAATAGAGTGACCTATGTCTTATCGACCATGAGATACGATGGAAAAACTAAATAATAATTGCCACGATCTTCTGAAAGAAACTCATAGTTGCATGCAATGGAGAAAGTGGTAAAAAAGTAAAATACAAACAATGAAAAGAGTATTGCATACCAGTATTAGCATTTTCAAGCCACTCTAGTGCGATCCTGTAGCCGCAATTCTGACAGGAACATTCATCTTGAAATTCTGGGGGCGCTGGAATGACATAATCTACCCCGGACAATATCGGTGACGCTGGCGATTCTTGCTCGCTGTCGGGAGCTTTACGCTTTCTGCCGGCCAGGGTCAATTTGTTTATCCAATTTTTCCTTGGATGCATCTTGTTTTCCTGAAATAATAATGATTACGAGTATAATTATGAAGCAATGATAATTGTATATAATTTAGAGTATCTTATAAGTTAATAATTTCGATTGTGATTTGAACAAGAAATATTTTTGAAAAATGCACATGGCGTATACATCTTTTATCACGGATAAGAGGATTAATTCACTTCAATATTTTTTCTTGCAAATAAACACTCTCTGTAATTATATCACTGTAATTATAAATGAATCACTTACCTTTTTATAAATGAAGTCTGAATGAATATCCCGAAGAAGAAAAAATTGATGTCTGATGTGTTGCCTATGCACTATTACAGACTGAATAATGTGTAACACAGCACAGAGATGTCGTTGAAGGTGAACCCTGCTCCATGGAACAGGGGCCTTCGACTTTTTGCCATCCCGGGACACTGTCCCTTACTGGCATTTCATGAAGGATAAATAACGCATGGTGGTTTGAAGGTTGGTTTTTGTTCTGGTGAGTTGGGTTTTAAGGAGAAGAGAAATGAAAATTCAATATGAAAATGATAGGTTTATGGTGTGCCTAGAGAGGTTCTGGGATGTCTGTAGGTAGCTCCGGGGTCTATATCATATTCCCCGAGACCCCTGATGAGTAGATTGAAACTAGAGGGTAGGTCAGAATAGAACTTATGTGAGAGTTTTTGGATGTATGTGGTGAGCTTGGGAAATGATAGGTCTTGGTGTATGTTGTTATCGGGGATGTACCATTCTGCACCTGCACCATGAGTTGTGGTGGGAGAGGTGGGAGCAAGCACAACCAGGTTCTTACGTTCTATATAGCGCTCCAGGAGGCGTCCACGACTGTTGGTGATGGTGGAGTTCCAAAGTGTGCTCTTTGCATTGTAGTCTCCCATGGCTACAGTGGGAGAACCATTGAAAATAAGGTCCAGATCTCACTGTGAAATTGTTCTACTTGGTGAGATGTAAACCGAGTAGATATTAAGTGGTCCCTTGTCTGTATGAATTTGGACCCCTGTATCTCCCAAGCCTTCTGTAGCTGGTAAATGTATCCCAAAGTGCTGGATACCATGCCATATGTACACGGCCGTTCCTCCATAGCCGTCAGCTCTATCCGCACAATGGCACAACATACCAGGTATTGTGGATTTGATGTTGGGAGTAAAGTGCGTTTCTTGAACTAGAAATATGTCCACCTTGTTTACAGCCAGAAAATTTGCTGCCTCTCTCAGTTTGTTACGGAGACCATTAGCATTCCATGAGCAGATGCGTAGGCTTAGAAGTTGGTTGATGATCCTAGTCGTGTCTGCCATATTTGCCGAAGAAGACAAAGACCGTGTGGACTAGGATGGTTTGTGGTGGAATGGTTGAGGGTCTTATGGCAAGAGCCTGCGCTAAAGCTGCAGCGAAGTCAGCCTGTAGATCGAGCAGAATGCGTGACAATAAATTTAGGAAATGCTCATCTGGTAGAGATGGGATTAGGGGGTGTGAGGTAGGCTGTGGTGGAGCAGAGACTGGGGCAGTAAAGGAACATGACGGCAATCTCTGTTGCGCTGAAGATCTTGTGTCCAACTGCCGCCCCTTGGAGGTTGTGGCGACAGGGGGAGCCTGACTGTGTGAACTGTTGGTACGTTCCATACTAGGTCTGAACGATACAACCTGTTTAGGGGGTGCTGATGATACTGATGGTGACCTGTGGTTGGTCGGAGAAGATGTTGACTCCGAGGCGAGTGGCATTTGTGCAGGTTTCTGCTGTGATGATTGCGGGTCGGAAGCCAGAGCTGCTGCATAGGACTTATGTTGCCGTCGCTGTACTGGAGGTAGCCCTGGGTAACGGGTACCTTTGAATGCTTCCTTTGGAAGTCCCAATGAATTTGTAATTTTGGGAGGTGCATCATGCCTAGTACGCTGTCCATTCTTGTTGAGGACCATTTCGATCCTGGCTTCCTGCCAAATGGGACACTTGGCGTAATGGCAGGTATGATCCCCACCGCAATTATAACAGACTGGTTTAGCTCCAGGTATAGCTAAAACTTTGCAGTCTGAGCGTCTGTGTCCAGGTTCCCCACAGAATGTGCACACAGGTACCAGACGACAACCTGCTACACTGTGCTGGAATTTCTGGCAGTTTGTGCACTGAAGAGGGCGAGCGGGTGGTGGGTAAGCTTCAACCCTAATTTTGGCATCAAACATGCGCATTTCTTTGTAAATATCTGAAGAGCGAGGTTCTTTCTTCAGGGCTATCTTGAAGTGTGGTAGCTTTTGTTGCCTGGGAGTGCGGTTGGATCGCAACTGTCCCACACGTTCCACTGGGTATTGCAAGGTTTTCAGGTGGGCTATTACCTCTTCTTCTGTGACATACCTTGGTAAGTCTTTCAGTGTGACGTAAAGTAGCTTCTCCTCTGGCAGAAGGGTGGTTAGATATTGTATATCACCTTCATTGAGTACTTTACGTATTTGGTGGTGGTCAGAGGGCGTGTCTGGCAGGAATGCAATGGTGCCACCCATGTTTTTGATGGTAAACCTTATTTCAGGGTGACCATTGTGCAGCACTTGGGTGATTTCACGGGCTTGCCCCGGATCACGCAAGTATATGGGAGTTGTTTTGTGTGATTTTGTTGCTCCTTGAGCGTTGGTTGGATGTTGCGTTCCATGGGCTGGAGCTTGTACAGCCTCAACCAGATCCTCACCCATGGATTCGGCATGAGGAGGAGGCGTGGAGCATTTACGCCTTTTTTGAGTGGCTTCTGATATTGCTGGGAATTTTCCCGCTTCATTTAGCTCTGAGAGAGCGGCATAACTGTTGGATATAGCTGGTGGTGGGTTTTCTGTGTTGATTATTGTCCCCTTTGCAGTTCTTTTAAGGTGGGGAGTTTGCCAAGTGTTTAATTGATGCATTTATTGTTGCAACAGGTATTCTGTGATGGCATCCAACCTCGATCTGTGGTACGAGTATATGCGGAAGGCAGCAGCTGTGAGACAGAGTTCATCAGAAGAGGGGACGGTAAACATTTCTGCGTCCGCCTGGTCCAGGTATTTGATGCGAGCTTGTCGCTCTTGTTTAACAGTCCTCAGCAATCCTGTTGCTAGCGGGAAACTCGGATTGACTATTAGGGCTTCAGCCATAAATGTGGACATGTTGCCACATGCCAGGTAGTAATCATCAGTAGATGGTTCTGCAGGAACTTCTGGGAGTGGGAATTCCTCTGCTGGGAGAGGGACAGTCGAAGCTGTGGGCACATGTGGTGTAGTCATGTTGGATTGTTGCATGCGGTGCAATATGAGTGGAGTTTGATAGAATAGATGAAAAGAAGAGTGAGATTTGATAGAGCACGTGTAGGGCGCTAATCAGCTCGGATAGCAGAGGGCCTACCCTAAGGCGCCTAAGCAACCAGTCTAGGACTGTTGGCTGCGGCCTTGCTATCCTACCCAATTACAATACTGTTTCTGCTTCCTGTTTGCTCGCAGGCACAGTACTGTCCCTACAAAGAAGCAGCCTTCACTTGCAGTCTAGCAGACACAAAGCTGTCCCAGGCTGCAGCATTCAAGTTGATGCGGCTACGAAAAAGCAGCCTTCGCTTGTAGTCTAGCAGGCATGAAGCTGTACCAGGCTGCAGCAGTCGAGTTGATGCGGCACTTCTCACCAGTTTCCTCGCAGCGGAAGGCCAAAGCCCTAAAAGGGCTGCTTAGGCCTTGCTGCTCTGCTGGCTAGGAGTTGTCTCTCCGATGTCTGGAAGAGTAGTGGAAATCAGTGAGGAAAAATGGAATAATGTGTCTATCAGGCAATCGTTTTTATAGTGATTTCAAAATCCTCCCCTCCACTAGTCTAGCGAGCCCTGTATAGAGCATTTTTAAGGCTTTAGATTTTCCCTCTTCCCTCTGTCATGCAAAGATATTTCCTTTTTCTATGTGCGGTACAGTCTGAAAATGATGTTATAACTGCAAAAGGCGCTCCTACTCAGTACATACGTATACATGTTTGCTTAGTTGTGTGTATGTGTGTGCGTGTTTGTGCGTGTGTGCGTATATGTGTCTGATATATTCATTAATTGATTGCAGTTACCCGTGAAGATGAGGGTGCGTTTTCAGAATGCACTCATATACCCAATTGGTTCCATTTCATGGTATAAAATTGACCTTTCGTGTGCGTGAGGAGTTTGTGTATTATAGTAAATAAATAAATAGACCTATAAACCTCTGGCCTGAGTTGAACGCTACTTCTCACTAGTGAGTAGACCTTTAAGACCTTGGTTTACGCCTAATGGTGGAATTATGGATATATTACATGACATATTTTCATGATATGAAGAGCGCATGTTTTTTATGAATGACAGCGATAAATATTTAAACTCTGAATGATATACTACAGCTATTACTATGCTTATTAAGGACATTTTAAACCTTTTGTTTCATGCGTACACTATTTAATTCAGATTTATTTAAGTTACATCACTGAGATTCGAACCTAGTTCCGCTGGCCATTAACCGTTGAAGTTACTTTTTACTTTCCCATCAATTTGATGTTATTTTAAAGATGAAGTACTGTTTTCGCTCTTAGCCGTAGGACTATTTACTTCAAATGATTTTTTTTAATTAGCATTAAATGATGTAGCCATGACTTTGAGAGAGCTCGCTGCCACGGAAACAAAGAAAAAATCTTTGCGCGACAGGTGGATTCTATCACTCTGGAGGCTGGGAAATGTCACACAAATGGTAAAGTTCTATTATATGGAAAAACAGAATTAAATAAATAAAAATAATCAATTAACAGAAAGCTAAACAAGAAAGCCTTATAAATTTTGTATGCACTTACCCCATTCATTTGCAGTGGGTGATGCCTGCCTGCGTGTAAAAATTTCACTGTTGTTGATTCGCATGGCTGTGCGATCTGGAAAACAGAATTAAATAAATAGAAAGTAATCAATTAACAGAATGATAAACATGAAAGTCTTATAAACTTTGTATGCACTTACCCTCATCATTTGCGGTGGGTGATGCCTGCCTGCGCGTAAAAATTTCGCTGTTGTTGATTCGCATGGCTGTGCGATCTGGAAAAACAGAATTAAATAAATAAAAATAATCAATTAACATAATGATAAACATGAAAGTCTTATAAACTTTTTATGCACTTACCCTCATCATTTGCGGTGGGTGATGCCTGACTACGTGTAAAAGTATCGCTGTTGTTGATTCGCATGGCTGTGCGATCTGGAAAAACGGAATTAAATAAATAGAAATAATCAATTAACAGAATGATAAACATGAAAGTCTTATAAACTTTTTATGCACTTACCCTCATCATTTGCGGTGGATGATGCCTGCCTGCGAGTAAAAATTTCGCTGTTGTTGATTCACATGGCTGTGTGATCTGGAAAAACAGAATTAAATAAATAAAAATAATCAATTAAAAGAATGATAAACATGAAAGTCTTATAAACTTTTTATGCACTTACCCTCATCATTTGCGGTGTGTGATGCCTGCCTGCGTGTAAAAATATAGCTGTTGTTGATTCGCATGGCTGTGCGATCTGGAAAAATGGAATTAAATAAATAAAAATAATCAATTAACAAAATGGTAAACATGAAAGTCTTATAAACTTTGTATGCACTTACCCTCATCATTTGCGGTGGATGATGCCTGCGAGTAAAAATTTCGCTGTTGTTGATTCGCATGGCTGTGCGATCTGGAAAAACAGAATTAAATAAATAAAAATAATCAATTAAAAGAATGATAAACATGAAAGTCTTATAAACGTTGTATGCACTTACCCTTATCATTTGCGGTGGGTGATGCATGCCTGCGCGTAAAAATTTCACTTTTGTTGATTCGCATGGCTGTGCGATCTGGAAAACAGAATTAAATAAATAAAAGTAATCAATTAACAGAATGATAAACGTTTATCAACATCTGATAATGTGCTATTACCATGAAGGTAGTCCTGATTATATCTGGCAGTTAGTCCTACGCCTGAAATAAAAAAGAATAGTACACATTTAATTGCTAATTAGGGAACCTTGATATAAATGGAGGAACTATGATGAAATTATTATTACCCTGAAAGCACTCAACACTTATTGTGCTCGCCTGGGATAGGTTACACTCCGATGATATAAATGTCTCCATTATTTCTTTATCCCAGTTGCAAGTATCTGAATTTTCTTTAATTGATATTATTTCTTCGACGAATATGATTGATTCCCTGTCTGGAATAATGAAAGAAAAATTTATAAAGCAATCAATGATTTAATTTAACTTCTAGACTCGGTAATTTTATTACCTTCTTCAATAACAATAACTGAATCTGAAAAGAAAAGAAAATGAAAATAAATTAAAGAACATCAGTTATTCTTGTTTAACAAAATTATATAATTTATAAGAATACATTTCCTATTAATAATATAAAAATATTACAACTCACCTGCCATTTTTATGGTAATTCCTGATAATTCCTTTACTAATAGTGAAATGTGTGATGCTGCGCCACAAACCAGCAATTTCTATAATAATGCACTGAATACCATTGCACATATTCAAGGAAAGATATATACACACACGTTTTCAAGTTTTGGGAGGAGTTTGTACAATTGGGATAAATATTAGAACCCTGCCCCTCCCCGAATAAGAAATAACGAATGACATTCATGCAGCCCTCCCCCTACTTCTCAACCTTACGCCCCCTCTCGTGACATCAGCAGACCGGTGGGGGGGAGGTATTTAGAATAGTAAGTAGATGGTCTTTTACAAGACTTAGAAGTAAATTGCAGATTATTTATAGCAATTAATTATTTGCGGAGACATTATTCATGGCGTGAACACTATTACATCCTTTCTCAAATTATCAGTTTTTTGAATTCATGATCAGAATTCCCCTTAAAGTTATGATTTTGTTAATTTGCCAGTGGCCCCTTTCTCATAATGCATGTGCTTGGGCCTGTGGTATGCTCTTAAATATCTATTCACATATGAATGTGGATTTTATCATACAGATTTTTTCCGCACGCCGAAAACCGTAAAAGTCTTATCTCGAAGAGCAATCTTCGGTAATCGGACAGCAGGTCCATAGGACACTGAATCATGATACTTCTAAAGTATATTTTAAATGAAAATACCTGCAATGTACCGCAAGTAAAAGTATGTGTGTATGTGCGTGCTGGTGTGTGTATGTGAGTATGTGTGTGTATGTGTGTGCGTGTGTGTATGTGTGTATGTGCGTGCGTGCATGTGAGTATGTGTGTAAGTGCATGTGTGTGTATGTGAGTTTGTGTGTGCGTGTGTGTGTATGTGCGTGCGTGTTTGTATGTGTGTATGTGCGTGCGTGTGTGTATGTGCATGCGTGTATGTGAGTATGTGTGTGCGCGCGTGTGTGTATGTGTGGGTATGTATGTGAGTATGTCTGTGCGTGTGTGTGTATGTGCGTGCGTGTGTGTATGTGCGTGCGTGTGCGTGTTTGTGCGTGTGTGCGTGTATGTGTCTCATATATTCATTTATTGATTGCAGATACCCGTGAAGATGGGGGTGTAATGTTTTCAGAATGTGATCATATACTACAATTGGTTTCATTACATGGTATAAAATTGACCATTAGTGTGCTTGAGGAGTTTGTGTATTATGGTAAATAAATAGATCTATAAACCTCTGGCTTAAGTAGAACGCCAGCTCTCACTAGTGAGTAGATTTTAAAGACCTGGGTTTACGCCTAAGGTGGAATTATGGATATATTATGACACATTATCAGGATATGTAGAGCGTATGTTTTCTATGAATGACAGCGATAAATGCTTAAACTCTGAATGACATACTCAAGCTATTACTATGCTTATTAAGGACATTTTAAACCTTTTGTTTCATGCGTACACTATTTATGTTCAGATTTATTTAAGTTACATCCCTGAGATTCGAACCTAGATCCAATGGCTATTAACCATTGAAGTTATTTTTTTATTTTCCCGTCAATTTCATGTTATTCTAAAGATGAAGTACTGTTTTCGCTCTTAACCAGAGGTCTATTTACTTCAAATGATTTTTTAAAATTAGCATTAAATGGTGGAGCCATGTCTTTGAGAGAGCTCGCTGCCACAGAAAAACAAAGAAAGAATCTTTGAGCGACAGGTGGCCTCAATCACACTGGAGGCTGGAAAATGTCACACAAGTGGGGTGAACTTTCGAACCGACCCTGCTTCTAACAGGACGACGGAAACGAAAATTGGTGACTTCTCTTAAAAACACCCTGGGAATGCTTTCTTCTGTTTACTCACACTCTTAAAAGTCTGGTTGGAATATATAGCATCTTGGTCTCATATAGACGTAGGAGAGCGACACAGTTTTCGTTCATGCTTACAGCTGCAACATAAATGTCTGTCTCTTGACATAAGACCCGACACAATCTTTGTCAGATCAGAATTAATGGGACCCATTATTTCTTATAAGAAAAAACCTTCAAGTTTCACATGCCTGTTTGCTTGGGGTGCACTCACACCCCTACCAAAAACCCTGGAAATGCATTTCAGTGTTTACTCCCAAATAATCTTTGACGAGTAACAGGTGGTCGATATCATCTCCCCCTTCCACCGACGCCAGATGTCGCGACGCCTGTAACTAGAAAGAACATATACAATAATTGATGACTTCCCTTAAAAACCCTGAGAATGCGTGTCGAGACATGTCTGCCGCTTCCATACCAGATGTAACACCTTGGGTGGTCTCCACCCCTCCTCCCCTCCTCCTCCCACCGATGCCAAGGCGTCGCGACGCTTGTATCTAGAAAGAACCTTATCCCCCTACTCTTATCGGTATACTTCTGATAGAAGAAAGTAATATCAAAGGGAATAGTTTCAGTTACGTAAACTTTATCAAATGCAGGAATTTGTGGCTGAAAAGGTAGGTCAGGCATTACGGAAATCACAAATGAGTTGCCTATAGGATAACCTAAATAATGCTGGTAAATATACCACAGGAGAGAAAGTCTCCGGGGGTTGAGACGCAAGGGGCTGGAAAAGGTTCCTACACCCTCCCCTGACAGGCTTATGGCACTACATGCCAGTTTCGTTACAGACTATTCAAAAACATTCTAACGGCTTCTACTTTCGTGAATGAATCTTCTAGGTTTCAGTTTATAGAGTTAACAAGGGGCATGTACTTTTAACGCTTCCGCTCCTTGTGTAGCATGCGTTCTCTGTAGCACACACTCGCTGCCGTTGTGCCACAATATAAGGAGGCGCGTTTCTTTCAGGGAGCTTCTTCGCGTTGCTGGACAGTAGGTATAATATCATTTCTGCCATATCCACTAAAACTGCTGCTACGGATATCCCACAAGGGGGCACCGACATGGTAGAGCTGAACAGAGTAACAAAACATCTGAGGAGGTGGCAGCTCCATCCCTGATAGATGGGCACTAAAACTGCTGCTACGGATATCTCACCAGGGGGCACCAACTCGGTAGAGCTGAATAGAGTAACAGAACATCTAAGGAGGTGGTAGCTCCATCACTGTTAGATGAGCACTAAAACTGCTGCTACGGATATCTCACAAGGGGGCACCAACTCACCAACTCGGTAAAGCTGAATAGAGTAACAAAACACCCAAGGAGGTGGCAGCTCCATCACTGATAGATGAGCACACACATTTCTTACAGACTTACAGCAACAGCACTCTATACTTTCGTCCATCACGAGTTCATAAGAAACATAGGAACATTTGCCATCGGCTTCCCTAATTGTAATTATATTTACTCTTGTAAACGCCATTTTAGGAATTAGAAATACATTAAAATCCATCAATTGGTTAATATATGCCATTTCTTTGCACGTTTCCCCCTCTTATTACCTACTTATATCTATCAGTAATAAAACGATAAGCGACCACCTAGTCCACATTTGCAGCATATATACAGAAGGAGTACAGGATAAAAGAACAGAAACAGTGTTGACGGATGTATGTATTCAGAGGCATTTACTTTTTTTTACAGTTTCGTTTCAGTGCATCGCCCGAACTTCCATCTGTTTCAGTTACTTTCTTTATTATTTCCTGACTATAACAAGAAGCAGGTTCTCATTTTCACATAACACTTTGCAAGCAATAAACTGGAGGCCTTAGGAATAGGAAATGAAAAAAAAGAAAGCACATGTCCTATGTGAATTGGAAAGAAACCCAGAGTATATATTGTGTTCGTGCGATGTGCGTGTGTGTGTGCGTGTTTGTGTGTGAGTGTGCCATTTTTTCTCTTATTGACATTATTTGAAACGCATTGCACATAAGACAAACTTAGAAATGGTTCTAACATGTTTCTGTGAACGAGATGGTACGCTCATCGTTGTCCCACTGAGACAAGAAATT
>CM060955.1:53487615-53515115 GCA_030765055.1 Mantis religiosa
ATAAACTGGAGGCCATAGGAATAGGAAATGAAAAAAAAGGAAAGAAAAGAAAGCACATGTTCTATGTGAATGGGAAAAAACGCAGAGTATATGTTGTGTGTTCGTTTGTTGTGTGTGTGTGTGTGTGTGTGTGTGTGTGTGTGTGTGTGTGTGTGTGTGTGTGTGTGTGTGTGTGTGTGTCTGAGTGTGCTAATTTTTCTCTTATTGACATTATTTGAAACGCATTGCAGATAAGATAAACTTACAAATGGTTCTAACGTGTTTATTTATACTTATAAAGAAAATAATGAAGAAAATGGGTAATTAAAATAAATGGAACTTCCGATGACTTTTTTTCAGTTTTCCCTTTCCTGTTTTCTAAATTAATATTTATGCAGGACATAAACAATAATCGCAAACAATTAGGTGTGGGAATGATAAAACATTTCTAATACACTCCTGATAGATGAAACCCTGAAACGATGATCTCTTATTGCTCATAGAGTTACCAGCTCTGCAGATGTTTGTTCCTTTATTCTGTACTCTTTCTGTATATATGCTGCAACTGTGAACGAGATGTTACGCTCATCGTTGTACTACTGACACAAGAAAGTAATCAGAAAGTAAAAAGTCTAAGTAAATGCCATCTATCAACTGATTGTTGAATTTTAATGTATTTCTAATACCTAAAATGTCGTTTTGAAAATATTATAACGCTTAGAGAAGCTGGTGGCAAATGGTACTATGTTTGTGGAGCACTCGTCATGGATGAGAGCTCAAAGCACTATTGCGAATGACTGAAAGGATACTTCGTGCTCTTCTATTAGGAATGACGATAACACCTCCTAAAATGTTCTGTGATGCTATTCCACGCCGGGGTCTTCCCTCCATGTGAGATAATTGTTATACCAGAAAAACTATTATTATTATTATTATCATCCTCATCATCATCATCATCATCATTATTATTATTATCATTATTATTGTTATTGCTATTATTATTATTATTATTATTATTATTATTATTATTATTATTATTATTATTATTATTATTATTATTATTATTATTATTATTATTATTATTATTATTATTATTATTATTATTATTATTATTATTATTATTATTATTATTATTATTATTATTATTATTATTATTATTATTATTATTATTATTATTATTATTATTATTATTATTATTATTATAATTATTATTATTATTATTATTATTATTATTATTATTATTATTATTATTATTATTATTATTATTATTATTATTATTATTATTATTATTATTATTATTATTATTATTATTATTATTATTATTATTATTATTATTATTATTATTGTTATTGTTATTGTTATTATTGTTATTGTTATTGTTGTTGTTATTGCTATTGTTATTATTATTATTATTATTATTATTATTATTATTATTATTATTATTATTATTATTATTATTATTATTATTATTATTATTATTATTATTATTATTATTATTATTATTATTATTATTATTATTATTATTATTATTATTATTATTATTATTATTATTATTATTATTATTATTATTATTATTATTATTATTATTATTATTATTATTATTATTATTATTATTATTATTACTATTATTATTATTATTATTATTATTATTATTATTATTATTATTATTATTATTGTTGTTCTTGTTGTTGTTATTATTAATATTATTATTATGATTATTATTGCTATTATTATTGTTATTATTATTATTATTATTATTATTATTATTATTATTATTATTATTATTATTATTATTATTATTATTATTATTATTATTATCATTATCATTATCATTATCATTATCATTATCATTATCATTATCATTATCATTATCATTATCATTATCATTATTATTATTATTATTATTATTATTATTATTATTATTATTATTATTATTATTATTATTATTATTATTATTATTATTATTATTATTATTATTATTATTATTATTATTGCTGTTGTTGTTGGAGTAGTGCAGAAGCTATAGTTTTGATAAATAAGTTTAACATTACGCACTCCAGCTTAACTGCGTTCATATAACCTAGGTACGCCTTCCCATATGTTTTAGTTACATAAACTTTATAAAGTAAGTTCAGGTATTTGTGCCATTGAAGAAATAAGTCAGGCATTTCCAAAACTCACAAATGAGTTTCATAAAGAAGTGTCTAAGTAATGTTTTTAGGTATAACTTCACATCTGCCATTTCCATATCCACCAAAACTGCTGCTATGGATACTTCAGAAGGTGTCACCAATTCCCTGGACCAGGATGTAGTAACAGAACATGTAAGGTGGTAATAAATGCATCTCTGATAGTACAATAGTAACAGTACGCAGTTTTGTTAATCATTCAACAACAGCGCTTTAAGCTTTCATTCATCACACGTGCTTAAGAAACGTAGTATTATTGGCTATCAGCTTCCTAGTCGTTAGAACATTTACATTTTAAAACTCTGTTTTGTAAATTAGAAATACAGTAAAATGCAACAATCGGTAGATAGAATGCATTTGTTTAGTATTTGTACATTCATACTTCATCGTTCTGCCAATAGTACAACAATGAACAACCACCTCGTTCACATTTGTACAAAATCTACAGAAAGAGTATAGGATAAAGGAACACATACAGAGTTGATAACTCTATCAGTAACAAGAGCGCACTCAATGCATGCAGCAGCCGTTACTTTTACAATTTACAACATCGTTCCAGACTTTCATCCATCAGGATTACATCAGAAATGTTTTAATTTTTTCATTATTTTTGGGGTGCTTTATAAACACTAATTTTAAATATCTGTCCTTTTCCTATTTCCTTTGTTCTGTTTTTAATAGAGCCTTATGAAAAATATATTAAATTTTTCGGCAGAATGAAAAGACTTACCATTACTTATTTAAGCACAAATTGGTAGTCAATGCAGAAACTTGAAATAAATTGTATATTCCCAGAGAGTGTTGCCTAGAAATGTTGCATTTCTATTTATTAAAATCAATGTTTTAAAAGACATCAACATAAGTGCGATATTTTTGTACATACCGATTATAAGATACTTCCACATTATTATGCAGTCCTCAATAATGAAACTTTGAAACGCGGCTGGAAGTTATAAAATGTCTTATTGATCTGTGTACGACTACCGTGATGCAGTTATCACCTCTCTCTGTGTTCTGTTATCCTAATCTACTCCAGCGAACCTGGTACCAATGTGAAACAGGAGGTGGTACTCTGTGCCCGTCTTGTTATTTCCGGAACCCATTGTTGGTAAATCCTCTGATGTATTTCTCAATCCCACAAATATTAACATTTAACATATAGTTTTTACATAAAAAATACACGTTATGAGTGTTTTGGAAGTATTTGTGGTACATATAAATGACATTTTCACTACTCCAAGTAACTACTATTACCACTCCACTATTACTATTGTTGTTATTGAATAACTAAAATACATTTATTATAACTATACTTTCTTTATATTCCCCAATACACATGATTATCACTCAGAAATTCCAAAGCAATAAATAAAATGAAACACTAAAAATTAGCAAGTTTGATTTAATTTGAGAGAGAGAGTAACTGTGTGTGTGTGTGTGTGTGTGTGTGTGTGTGTGTGTGTGTGTGTGTGTGTGTGTGTGTGTGTGTGTGTGTGTGTGTGTGTGTGTGTGTGTGTGTGTGTGTGTGTGTGTGTGTGTGTGTGTGTGTGTGTGTGTGTGTGTGTGTCTGTGTGTGTGACATTGACATTACACCAAACTTGTGTCCTGCAGAGGCAAAACATACATTCATATCTCTGATACACTCCTAATATGAAATGCTATAACGTGCTGAAGGATAAAGGTTTCGCCATGGAACTGTAAATATGCTTCCTCACTGCTGTAGCGCTATCAGCTCTGTGTCTGTTCTGCTATCCTGATAGTCTTCGCTTGCTTATCGTCGTGATCGTCATGGCCGTCGTCGTTGTCGTTGCTTTTGTTGTTACTAGTAATTGCAGTATTCAAAAATATTATTGAGTTCATCATTGTAGGATAAATGTTTTATGTTCATTATCATTATTATATTTCAACTTCTTAGTGATTTTCTAGTGGTTCATGTATATAAACCTAGGTGAGTCAGCTGCCCCTTATTCTAGAGTTTTATGGTGTGTGTGTGTGTGTGTGTGTGTGTGTGTGTGTGTGTGTGTGTGTGTGTGTGTGTGTGTGTGTGTGTGTGTGCAGGAAGGGGTTGGTGTGGGAGAGCGCGCGCTCTTTTATTTGTGCGAACACCATTAGTTAACATTAAAGAGTCAGTTAATCACTAATCTTGGTGAAATCTTCCTTTGAAGTTTGTACATAACCTTCTTTAACCCACTCTCTCTCTCTCTTTCTCTTTGTGAGTTTGTTTATAGCTTTGTTAACACTATTTATTCATTAAAGTAATTATAATTTACCAGTTAAGATCTCTGTACAGTTCTACTGTGTGTCTCTATTTTAATATTTACAATTTAAATATGATATTATATCTGCACCTGGGGGGCTAAATATGCAGATAAAGGTAAGCAATGTCAATATACTAATTTAATTACTCCTCAATGATGTAATCAATGACTTTAATAGCAATAATGAATACACAGTGTACCTAATATGCTTTCAGGAGTGGTTCTGTAAGTTTTATTGTTAGACAGTTATAATAAAAGTGTAAGTATTATGTGAGTTTGAAGGATAAATACAAATATTTCTCGCAATATACGATAACTCTCTCAGTCTTTATTGACTCGCCGTCGTAGACAGTTTTGGGAAAGAATGCAAGAAGTAATGAGCAAGTTATATAACTTCTGCCAGCAGGGACGTATTTAAGGGAGGGGTCCAGGGGGTCCGGACTCCCCCCCAAATGAATTGTCATTCCGAACCTTTAATAAATAAATATTTGAAATAAAACTAAGTTTAAAATGAATTGAAAATGTTTATTTAAGTTTCTCTTCTTAACGCCTCTATTCACTGCACAAAACAAGGCCACCTAGTGCAATGAAAACTCTTAATAAGTAGATAGAGTCAACATGAAAAATTCAATGCCACAGCTGGCATTTGAACCACGGATCTCCTGGTTTTCGTCCACTCGCTGTTGCTCCATTTGACTCGTATATTTTCCCGGTAAAACACTAGAGGCTCTCGCATCCGAGATACACCGTTTTTGGCGACTTACCATTGTAAGTACTTGCATTGTAAGTATTACTGTGATGAAGCCTGATGAAGCGAGGCTTCATCACAGTAGTACTTACAATGCAAGTACTTACAATGGTAAGTCGCCACAAACGGTGTATCTGGAATGCGAGAGCCCCTAGTGGTTTACCGGGGAAATATACGAGTCAAATGAAGAATTGAATGTCATGACAGCAAGTTGGCCATGGTAGCTCAATGGGTAAGAGCGACTGGACGGAAATCAGGATATCCGTGGTTCAAATCCCGGCCGTGGCATTGAATTTTTCATGTTGACTCTATGATAAACCTTAGCCTATGCACGGCTAGTGTGAAGAAATGATTAATTTCCATCAATTAACTAAAATCTTAATACGTAATTTTATAAAAAATAATAATAAATAGTTTCACAAGAAATAAACATTTGAGAAAAATATTAGCAACAAATGACTAAATAATCAAATAAATTTGAAACTGTGACTCTTTCTTTTGTTCCCGACTGTGCACCTCTTGCTTGCCCTCAGGACTGTCCTCAGAACTGAGTTATTTAAACTGAATCAAGGGTCATTGACTAAAGTGAGTGAATATCTTCTTTTGGATGGAAGAACTTTCGTCAATTTTCTGTTCTCAGAAACATGTCTATTGATTACGATTAAAATGCTGCATGTTTGAGACACGACAATTTTGAATTTTTGGGGAAAAGACGATAAACACCTCTTGAATTTCCATGATTATTTAACTAAGAAACCAGATTATCATAGATAAAAACATCAGGTTAAAAGAGAACGTGGAGCTCATAAAATACGCAACTCCCGCAATTTCTACTTCCCTCGTATCAGCTATTTTCGAAACATCTCATCCTATATAACAATTGTTATGCACATTTAACAGTCTCAAAATTGCTCGTTGTATAATTTCATAAGAAACCTAGTATTTTATTTATTTATTTTTAATACTTTAACGTCCTTTAACTGGATAATCATATTGGGCAGTAAATGAAACGGGTGATACCATCACATCAGTCCAGAGCGACTAGAACATAAGATTTACCCGACAATCGTCTTATTAAGATAAGGGAATACCCTGTAAAAAGTCCTATTGAGAAAACTATCTTGATCTCGATTGGAAATCGCTTCTGCGGTGCCCAACTTGCGCTCATATGAGCAAAGGTTGATTTTTTTCACTTCACCCCACCTCCTCATGAAAGCATTTCCCTTTCTCTCGCTCTCTCTACATAATGGAACGTTGCGTCTTATATTCGCAGACAGTGGGTGGAGGTAAAACCTCCTTCCCCTTACGCGGCAAGGTTGGCCAAGATCTCTTCACTGGGAATCAGACACGCTACCACCAAACTATGGAGGCGGGCTCCAGTTGAAATCATTTATAACCAGTTTGCCTGATGACGATACGCAATGGAGCAACCGTGCTTTATATGAGTTGCAAAATTGTGAAAACCAGAGAGACTCATGTTAGTATATGGGATCAATGTTTATTGCCTCTACCGCGTGCTTAGTAATAACAAACGTGTTACACTCCATTTAAAAAGTTGAAATTGAGATGTCATCAGGAATGCAAGTTTTGAGGACACCAGAACAGGGGGGAAAAAAACTTAAAAATAAATGTCTGCGCGCGCGCTCCAGAACCCATATATTGGAGGAATATAAAATGTAGGATTTAATTTCGTTATCTTTCAAGGATGCGAAACGAAGACTTTCAATAAAATCGTCCGAAAATAGCTTCAATAATTTGAATTTAAACACTACTTATTTAAGATAGCTGCATAACAAATGGAATGCCTATTGTGAATTTTCTGAGGATAAACCCTAAAGTTTGCTTTATTGGAAGTGAAGTCTGTATAACTATTCTAAACCTAACAGATAAACGAAAAGTTACTGCACAAGTAACTCGTTAAAATACACAAATAATGTCAATTATAATAATGTATTGCAAAGTTAACTAATTCCGATATATTATTTGTTAGTGATTAAAATTCTCAGATACTTACTTAAAGGCATTTAATTTTTAACTTCTAAGATCCTATTCCCTTTTTCATTCAAGGAGAACTAATACTTCAAATGCATCAATTAGTGGTTCGTTTTCAAATATCTGATTGCTGCTTATATCACTTTATCCCAGGTACAAGAACAAAAGTGTGCAATTAAAGGTCTTTCTATAAATCCAAAGAAACAAGACAAAAACAAGCTTTTCTGAGAACAATTTGTAGAAGATTGGGTGCAGAAAGTAATATGAACGTAATATATTACATCTGTTTTTAGTTTTACTAACATGATAAAAGTACATCCCTGATTAATTATTAAAAGCAAATAATTCAACGTAGATTTTCGGACCCCCCCCCCCCCATGGGGGAACCATGTTGCACCATAACCACAGAGATATACAGAATAAAAGAACACATATTATGTAGTATATAAGTATATCAGCGACAGCAGCGCACTCTATGTATGCAGAAGCCTTTACTACCCATACACTTTACAGCATCGTTTAAATGTTTCATCGACCAGAAGTGTATCAGAAATGCTGTACTTATGTTGTACAAATGTTGTACTTGTTTTATCATAGGCATGGCTAAATATTTGGGATTAACATGGACGTCCGTTGCAAACACTAATTTTTATATCAGAAAAGGAAAAGTTAGAACAATCGATCAGAAGATGGCTCTTATTCCAAATTATGGATATTATTCCAAGCGGATTGTTATCAAACGTGGCATTCAGCAATAATGATTGTAATTTTCGTTAAATGCATTGGTTTGGTGTACCATTTGATTTTAAACAAGAAAACTGAGCTCTTTCTAAACAAATAGATTATTGAATAAAAGGAGATGTGAAAGGTAAAAATTTATATTTCATTAAATATCGCTAATGGAATCTTAAGGCTTAAAATTGAATTAAAATAAGCAACAAGGACCGTATTTCAGCAAAAAAAAAAAAAAAAAAAAAAAAAAAAAACATTTATAAATACATTGCTTAGAAATCCGGGCTCTAATTATCACTATCATTATTAAACCAACAGCCTGAAATAATGCGGTTGTTGCCCCTAATGCTTTACCCCGCGTTACAATGATTCCATCGTGTATCGAAATGTGAGCTTAGATGTGACAAAAGTCGATACCACGGACGTGTAAGGAAACATTCGCGCCATAATACATTACAATAGGTAGGTACATAAACACTTATGTAATATAAAGTACAGCACTTTTAAATGCAATTACTCACCAGTAATGCTGGAGGTGTATTCCAGTCCTGAAATTGATCGCATTATCCTGAGGATGGCGTTCCTGAGATTCACTGTCACAAGAGCGAGCATCTCCCTTAATTTGGTTTGACCGATACGTGCGGAGATTTCCACCGCGAAAACCAACCATCAGGTGCATTTAAATCATCGGTCCCATGGAAACATTTACGGAACTTCACAACTTGAACCCTGATGACAGCTCCAGACAGCGGTTTCCTTCACTTAGTTTTATTAAGAACCACCTGTATAAGCACTCATCGAGATCACCGTGCTTTTCCAATTTAGTTTTTTCCTTTGCAATCCTATTTCACTGCCTACAATGTTTCTAAGTTTATCTTCCTCTTTCGTCCATCCACTAATTGTTCCTTCAGGTGCGACACACTCACACGACAAACCAGCTTTGGTTTTAACTTGCCCAGGTCGTACAACTCCCCCAGACAGAGATGTCTTAGCCTTCCACACTGTTGTTCTTATGTCCCCTTACAGCAAGGAAGTGTCCAAGGTCAACGTTGGGAGAGCGATGAGGGCGAAAATTGTACTGCAGAAACCCCCACCGAGGACAGTTATAATTCAACTTTCAAATGTATACAAAAAAAAAAAAATAAACGGTATTTTGGAACTCGCTATTTCGGGGTTTTACTGCATCATCCCATCATCATTATGGTCATTATCATTATTATTATTATTGTCGTTGATGTTGTGGTTGTTGTTATTGTTGTTGCAGTAATAGTATCGGAGTAGTTAGCTTAATCAGCTTAATCATTACACACTCTACCTTAAAAGCGTTCTAGACACAGAGAAGGGCGCTGCCATATATTTTCATTACATAAACCATTCTACTTAAGTGCATGTAGGTATTTATGCCTTTAAAGAGATAACATAGGCATTTCCCAAAAGCACAAGTGAATTACGTGAAGAATTATCTAAATAATGGTATATTTGGTATCTGCCAGTAACAGAACACTTGAGAAGGTGCTGCTCTGATTGGAGAGCACGAAAAAGAATCCTTACAGACATACGAAACATTGTACCATTTGGATAACTAGAGCCAGACTGAAAAATTCAATGCCATAGCCGGAGTTTGAACCATAGTACTCCAGCTCTCCATACGGTTGCTCCAAACCACTGAGCTACTATGGCCAACATGCCGACGTTACATTAAATTCTCCAACTGACTCGCATGCCTCCTGTAGACCACTAGGGGTTCTCATATGCTATGAGACACATACCTTTTGTGGCGACTTACTATGCTGTAAGTACTTAAGTCACAGGTTTCATAGTTAAACCACTTTTTTACGTAAATTGATGGAAATAATCATTTCTTTCACATTAGTCGCGTGTAGTCTAAGGTTTGAATTAATAGAGCCAGGCTAAAAATTAAATGCCATAGCCGGGACTTGAACCACGGATCTCCCGTTCTCCGTATATTTCCCAGTATCTGAATGTATGAATGAGAGTGCGAACGTGTGAGTAATCTAATGATTAAAACTCAACGAATACGAGTTAACACCTTCGATATGTTCCAAAGGAGGACGGCCGCCGATATGACCATTGCAATTAAAGGGGTCGGTATAAATGCAACCCCCCCCCACATACACACACACACACACACACACACACACACACACACACACACACACACACACACACACACATGACACACACTTGAAATAAACGATATTATCCCAAAGAATTTTCCACCTATGGGCATTTATATTTACTAAAATCAATGTTTCTGAAAGACATGAACATTAGTGCTATATATTTAGGCATACCGATTATAAGACACACTTGCATATATTTATGCACTCCTGAAGAATGGAACTTTGAAACGCAGCTGAAAGTTATAAAGGCTGCCTTATTGATCTGTTGATACAGTTATCACCTCTCCCTGTGTTATGTTATCCTAGTCAGCTCCAGCGGACCTGGTATCAATGTAAAACAGATGGATGTCTTCGTGCCCATCTTTTTCTTACCGGAACTCATTTGTCTTTTGGTAGATCATCTAATTTATTTCTTCAAATCCACAAATACTAACATTTAACGTATAATTTTCACACAACCAAAATAAAAGTTATGGATGTTTTGGAGGCATTTAAGGAACCTACATATAAATGTCATTTTCAGTAGTATAACAACTACTACTATTACCACTACAGTGTTATCATTGTTACTGAATAATTAAGATAGATTTCATTATGACTATACTTGCTTTATATTCCACAATACACATGATAATCACTGAGAAAATCCAAAGCAATAAGTAAAACGAAGCATTAAAAATTAGGCGGTTTGATTTAAGAGAGAGGAAGTGTGTGTGTGTGTGTGTGTGTGTGTGTGTGTGTGTGTTTGAGGGTGTGTGTGTGTGTGTGTGTGTGTGAGGGTGTGTGTGTGTGTGTGAGGGTGTGTGTGTGTGAGGGTGTGTGTGTGTGTGTGTGTGTGTGTGTGTGTGTGTGTGTGTGTGTGTGTGTGTGTGTGTGTGTGTGTATGTGTGTGTGTGTTTTCTTTTTCTCTCTCTTTATTGACATCAACTGCATGGCACATTACATGGTAATATTACATACATTACAATACATAATTTCATTATTAATTTACAGTTCAATTTTCATTTTATAAGCTTAAATGACTTGTTTCGTAAGATATACACCTTTGAGATGTTTGCTAACCTATATCTTTGTAGTTCCTTTCTCTAGTTTACTAGCCAATTCTTACATTGCATTGTGTTATAGTATCCTTGTAGTGTTATCACTAATTCAATTAGTATATTTATAAATATATTAAATTTAAAATTAACTACCCTTTTATACGTTAATTGAATGATTATATTTGCAGAATGGTTTCAGGTATTGCGCGATAAGTTCCTGGTTGGTTGTGGGCTATTTTCCTCCTTGTTAGAGCATTTCTCCCACCAATAGGAATCTCTGCTGTTGTGTCTTTACATTCAAAGATTAAATGGTTAACTGTTTGACGGAGGTAATTGTAAAAGTAACGGCTGCTGCATGCACTGAGTGCGCTTTTGTTACTGATACGTTATCAACTCTGTAGGTGTTTGTTCCTTTATCCTGCACTCTTTCTGTATATATGCTGCAACTGTGAACGAGATGGTACGCTTATCGTTGTCCTACTGACACAAGAAAGTAATCATAAGGTAAAAGATCTAAGGAAATACCATCTATCAACCGACTGTTACATTTTAATGTATTTCTAATTCATAAAATGGCGTTTTGTAAATAGTATAACGTTTAGGGAAGCTGGTGGAAAATGGTACTACGTTTCTTGTGCACTCGTGATGGATGAAAGCTCAAAGAGCTGTAGCTCAAAGACTGAAAGGAAACTGCGTGCTCATCTGTCGGGAATGGAGTTCACACCTTCTCATTTATTCTGTTATTCTATTCTACTCCGGGAACTGGGGCCACCTTACTCGTTAGCAGCTGTTTTGTTGGATGTGGAACTGGCAGAAAACAAATTTACCACGAAATTCACTTGTACTTTTGGGAAATGCCTATTTTTACCTCATCAAAGGCATAAATACATGCACTTAAGTAGTAATGTTTACGTAAATAAAATATATGAGAGTTCGCTTCTGTGTATCTTGTGCGTTTTTTATTTAGAGAATATAATGTTATACTTGTATAGTGTATACATTACTATTGCTGTTACTATTAGTAGTGCTATGTAGAAATAATAATAATAATAATAATAATAATAATAATAATAATAATAATAATAATAATAATAATAATAATAATAATAATAATAATAATAATAATAATAATAATAATAATAATAATAATAATAATAATAATAATAATAATAATAATAATAATAATAATAATAATAATAATAATAATAATAATAATAATAATAATAATAATAATAATAATAATAATAATAATAATAATAATAATAATAATAATAATAATAATAATAATAATAATAATAATAATAATAATAATAATAATAATAATAATAATAATAATAATAATAATAATAATAATAATAATAATAATAATAATAATAATAATAATAATAATAATAATAATAATAATAATAATAATAATAATAATAATAATAATAATAATAATAATACTAATAATAATAATAATAATAATAATAATATAAATAATAATAATAATAATAATAATAATAATAATAATAATAATAATAATACTAATAATAATAATAATAATAATAATAATAATAATAATAATAATAATAATAATAATAATAATAATAATAATAATAATAATAATAATAATAATAATAATAATAATAATAATAATAATAATAATAATAATAATAATAATAATAATAATAATAATAATAATAATAATAATAATAATAATAATAATAATAATAATAATAATAATAATAATAATGACGTTGATGATGATGACGATGGTGATGATGCCCGCCTCCGTAGCGTAGATGGTAGCGTGTCTGCCTCACAGTCAAGAGGTCCATAGTTCGAGTCTCGGTCAGGGTGAGTTACCTGGATAAGGTTTTCCCGAGGTTTTTCCTTATCTTTCAAGACGAATGTCGGATAATTCTAAGCTCCATGGACCCTGGGCTCATATTAGCATCATTTCACCCACTTCATTCACCGTCCGATATGGTACGCTCATCGTTGTACTACTGACAAGGCAAAGTAATAAGAAAGTTAAAAAGCCTAAACAAATGCCATGTATCAACCGATTGTTGCACCTTAATGTATTGTTAATTTGTAAAACAACATTTTATAAATGGTATAGCGTTTAGGGAAGCTGGTGCCAAATGTCTCCTGTGTACTCTTGATGGATGAAAGCCCAAAGCGCTGTTACTGAATGACAGAGAAAACTGCGTGCTCACTCTTTAGGAACGGAGTTAACACCTCCTGATATATTGTTATTCTATTCTATTCCTTCTATTCTACTCCGGGAGTTGGTGCCTCCTTGGAAGATAATCGTTATACTCATTTGCCGCTTTTTTGCTGAATGTGAAACTGAGAGAAACCAAATTTACGATTATTATTATTATTATTATTATTATTATTATTATTATTATTATTATTATTATTATTATTATTATTATTATTATTATTATTATTATTATTATTATTATTATTATTATTATTATTATTATTATTATTATTATTATTATTATTATTATTATTATTATTATTATTATTATTATTATTATTATTATTATTATTATTATTATTATTATTATTATTATTATTATTATTATTATTATTATTATTATTATTATTATTATTATTATTATTATTATTATTATTATTATTATTATTATTATTATTATTATTATTATTATTATTATTATTATTATTATTATTATTATTATTATTATTATTATTATTATTATTATTATTATTATTATTATTATTATTATTATTATTATTATTATTATTATTATTATTATTATTATTATTATTATTATTATTATTATTATTATTATTATTATTATTATTATTATTATTATTATTATTATTATTATTATTATTATTATTATTATTATTATTATTATTATTATTATATAATTTTGTTGTTATTGCAGTTGGAGTGGAGCAGAAGCTATAGTTTTTATAAGTAAGTGCAACAATACGCACTGCAACTTAACAGCGTTCATAACAGCCAGTTACGCCCTCCCATATGTTTTAGTTACGTAAACTTTATAAAGTAAGTGCAAGTATTTGTGGCTTTGAAGAAATTAGTCAGGCATTTTCAAAAATCACAAGTGAGTTTCGTAAACAAGTGCCTAAGTAATGGTGTTAGGTATAATTTCTGCCAATTTATACTCCAAAACTGCTGCTACGGATATTTGAGAAGGTGGCATCAGCTCGCTGGACCAGGATGTAGTAACGGAACATGTAAGGTGGTAGGTAATAAATGCATCTCTGATAGAACAGTAGTAACAGTACCCAGATTCGTTATAGTCATACAACAGCGCTTTAAGCTTTCGTTCATCACAGATGCACAAGAAACATAGTACCAGTGGCCATCAGCTTCCTAGTCACAATAATATTTAAAGTTGAAAATTCCGTTTTGTAAATTACAAATACATTAAAGATCAACAATCGGTAGATAGAATGCACCTGTTTAGAATTTGTACATTCACACTTCTTCGTTCTGCCAATAGTACAACAATGAGCGACCAACTCGTTCACACTTCTACAAAATCTACAGAAAGAGTATACGATAATTGTTGGGGTCCTTTATAAACACTACTTTTAAATATTTGTCGTTTTCCTTTCTCCTTTGCTTTGTTTCAAAGCATAACCTTATGAAATAAATATTACATTTTTCGTGAAAATGAAAAGGCTTTCCATTACTTGTTGAAGCACAAATTGGTAGTTAATGTGGAAACTTGAAATAAATTGTATTATCCCAGAGAGTGTTGCTTAGAATTGCTGCATTTCTAGTTATTAAAGTCAATGTTTCTGCAAGACATCAACGTAAGTGCGATATTTTTGTACGTACCGGTTATAATATACTTCCACATTTTGATGCAATCCTGAATAAGAGAACTTTGAAACGCTGCTGGAAGTTATAAACAGTGTCTTATTGATCTGTGTACGACTACCATTGATGCAGTTATCACCTCTCTCTGTGTTCTGTGCTCCAGCGAACCTGGTACCAGTGTGAAACAGGAGGTGCTACTCGGTGCCCATCTTATTCTTTCAGGAACCCAGTTGTTCTATTGGTAAATCGTCTAATGAATTTCTTCAATACCACAAATATTAACATCTAACGCATAATTTTTACATAAAAATTTCAAGTTTTGGCCGTTTTGGTACATATAAATCACATTTTCACTACTCACTGCCACTGCACTATTACAATTGTTTTTGAATAATTAAAATAGATTTATTAGAACTATACTTTCTTTATATTCCACAATACACATGATAATCACTAAGAAAATCCAAAGCAATATATAAAATGAAACACTAAAAATTAGCTAGTTTGACTTAATTTGAGAGAGAGAGAGAGAGAGAGAGAGAGAGAGAGAGAGAGAGAGAGAGAGAGAGGAACTTTGTATATGTGTGTTTCTTGTGTGTGTGTGTGTGTGTGTGTGTGTGTGTGTGTGTGTGTGTGTGTGTGTGTGTGTGTGTGTGTGTGTGTGTGTGTGTGTGTGACATTGACATTACACCAAACTTGTGTCCTGTAAGGCAAAACGTACATTCATATCTCTGATACACTGCTTTTTTTTTTTTTTTTTTTTTTTTGTTTTGTTTTGTAGTTTGCGTCCTCCAACGTTAAGTCATATGGGACGATGACTGGAATGGGTGAAATGATGCTCAATTGAGCCTGGGGTCCATAGAGCTTACAGTTATCCGAAATTCGTCTTTCAGAATAAGGGAAAACCCCGGAAAAAGCCTTATCCATGTAACTCACCCTGACCGAGATTCGAACTCGGCACCTCTTGAACATGAGGCGGACTGGCTACCACCACGCTACCGAGGCGGTATGATAGTATGAAATGAAATGCTATGAAGTGTTGAAGGCTTTGGTCATGGAACTGTGAATGTTTCTTCACTGTTGTAGCGCTATCAGCTCTGTGTCTGTTCTGCTAACCTGATATTCTCCGGTAGAGCACAAGTAAGCGAGGAGGTAGTAGGTACCGATCTGCTTGCTTTCCGCATTCATTTCGGAATTATTGTTCACGTTTACTTGCGGGAGAGATCTGCTTATTCCTTCAACTTTAAAAGTATCGTTATCGTCGTGATCGTCATCGTCATCGTCGTCGTCGTTTTCGTTGCTTTTGTTGTTATTAGCAGTTGCAGTATTCATTAATAATATTGAGTTCATCATTGTGGAATAAATGTTTTATGTTCATTATCATTATTCTATTTCATCTTCTTAGTGATTTTCTAGTGGTTCATGTATATATACCGAGGTAGTCAGCTGGCCCTTATTCTCGAGTTTTATGGTGTGTGTGTGTGTGTGTGTGTGTGTGTGTGTGTGTGTGTGTGTGTGTGTGTGTGTGTGTGTGTGTGTGTGTGTGTGTGTGTGTGTGTGTGTGTGTGTGTGTGTGTCTGTTTGTGCCCAGGAGGGGCTTGTGGTGGGGGTGCGCGCTTGTATTTGTGCGAACACCATTAGTTAACATTAAAGAGTCTGTTAATCACCAATCTTGGTGGAAACTTCCATTGAAGTTTGTACACAACCTTCTTTAAACCTCGCTCTCTTTCTCTTTGTGTGTTTGTTTATGGTTTCTTTTACACTATCTATTCATTAAAATAATTCTAATTTACCAGTTAAGATCTCGGTACAGTTCTACTCTGTATCTCTATTTTAATATTTACAATTGAATATCTGCACCTTAGGAGGCAAAATAAGCAGATAAAGGTAAGTAATGTTAATATACCAATTTGATTACTCCTCGATGATGAAATCAATTACTTTAATAGCAATAATAAATACACAGAGTACCTCATATGCTTTCAGAAGGAGATCTGTAATTGTTATTGTTAGACAGTTATACTCAAAGTCTACTATGTGAGTTTGAAGGAGTAAATGGAAATATTTCTCCCAAGATACGATAACTCTCTCAGTCTTTATTGACTCGCCGTCGTAGATAGTTTTGGGAAAGAATTCAAGAAGTAATGAGCAAGTAATATAACTTCTGCCAGTAGTAGACCGATGTTGCACCATATCTACATAAAGGATGTACACAATAAAAGAACACATATTATGTAGTATATAAGTATATCAGTGACAGCAGCGCACTCTATGTATGCAGCAGCCTTTACTACTTATACACTTTACTGCATCGCTTAAATGTTTGATCCACCAGAAGTGTACCAAAAAAGTTGTACTTATGTTGTAGAAATGTTGTATTTGTTGTTTTATCATCGGCATGGCTAAATATTTGGGATTAGCATGGACGTCCTTTGTAAACACTAATTTGTATATCAGAAAAGGAAAAGTTAGAACAATCGATCAGAAGATGGCTCTGATTCCAATTTTTCATTCCAGCGAAAATATCGATATTAATTCAAGCGGATGGTTATTAAACGTGGCATTCAGCAATAATGATTGTAATTTTCCTTAAATGCATTGTTTTGGTGTACCATTTGATTTTACACAAAAATGGAGCTCTTCTTAAACAAATAGAGTGAATAAAAAGAGCTGTGAAAGCTAAAAATTATATTTCAGTAAATATCGCTTATTGAATCCTAAGGCTTAAAATTGAAATAAAAAAAATAAAATAGCCAAACAAAGGCCGTATTTCAGCAGTGGAGCATTTACAAGCATTTTTCTTAGAAATCCCGGCTCTATGGCTATCATTATTAAACCAGCAGCCCAAAATAATGCGGTTGTTACCCGTCATGCTTTATCCGCACGTTACAATGATTCCACCGTGTCTCGAAATGTGAGCTTAGATGTGATAAACGTCGATACCACGGAGGTGTAAGGAAACATTCGCACAATAATACATTACAGTAGGTAGATACATAAACAGGTATGTAATATAAAGTACACCACTTTTAAATGCAATTACTCACCAGTAATGCCGGAGGTGTATTCCAGTCCTGAAATTGATCGCCTTATCCTGAGGATGGCGTTCTGGAGATTCGCTGTAACAAGAGCGAGCATCTCCTTAAATCTGGTTTGATTGAAACCGTGTCGAGATCTCCACCGCGTAAACCAACCATCAAATGCATTAATATCACTGGTCCCATGCAAACCTTTATGGAACTTCACAACTTGAACTCTGATGACAGGTCCAAACAGCGGTTTCCTTCACTTAGTTTTATTAAGAACCACGTGTATAAGCACTCATCGAGATCACTGTCTTTACAGTAGTTAGTTCCTTTCTTTGCAATCCTATTTCACTGTCTACAATGCTTCAAATTTTCTTAGTTTATCTTCCTCTTTTGTACATCCACTAATTGTTCCTTCAGGTACGACACACTCACGCGATAAACTAACCTTGGTTTCCCCGTTTTTTACACGAACGATTACTTTCAGTTTATCGCCTACGTTATACGTTTTAAAGTCTGTTTTTTTAAAGTGTGTGCAGTTCCCACTCAAAGGGACCTCAAAGGACCTGAGCTTTCCGCCCACTAATGACCGTCATAAATCTAACTCCACACTTCAGAAATGGAACACTGACGTTGGGGACCAATAGCAATCCCGCTTTTCTGAAAATGGCAGTTGCATGTCTACTCCGCGTGGAGTCTCACTTGCCAAAGTTCCAACTTCCAGTTGTTCTGTTTCATTAGGTGCAAGACGGTGATGTTAAAATGTTGCAACCTTGTAGAAAGGACCGTCAGGAGGAGGGTCCATGTTGTAAAACGATTATGAGGGTTCCTCAAAGAAAGCGGCCGCCGTGCACTTACGTTGAGTAGACAGACTTTACCTCCTCGCTTACTTGTGCTCTACCGGAGAATATCAGGATCACACAGAGCTGATAGTGCAACAGCAGTCAGGAAGTATATTTACTGTTCCATGGCTAAAGCTTTATCCTTCAACACGTTATAGCATTTCATATCAGCAGTGTATGCCCGCCTCGGTAGTGTGGTTGGAGCATGTATGCCTCACGTTCAAGAGGTACCGAGTTTGAATCCCGGTCAGGGTAAGTTACCTGGATATGTATTTTCCGGGTTTTCCCCTTATCCTAAAAGACGAATGTCGGTAAATCAAAGCTCTATGGGCCCCGGACTCATTTGAGCATCATTTCACCCATTCTATTCTTCGTCCGATATGACAACGTTCGAGGACGTAAACTACAAAAAAAAAAAAAAAAAAAAAAAAAAAACAGTGTATCAGAGATATGAATGTATGCTTTGCCTCACAGGACACAAGCTTGGTGTAATGTCAATGTCACACACACGCACACACACAGTTCCTCTCTCTCTCTCTCTCTCTCTCTCTCTCTCTCTCTCTCTCTCTCTCTCTCTCTCTCTCTCTCTCTCTCTCTCTCTCTCTCTCTCTCTCTCAAATTAAATAAAACTTGCTAATTTTTAGTGTTTTATTTCATACTTTGCTTTGTATTTTCTCAGTGATTGTCATATGTATTGTGCAATATAAAGAAAGTATAGTTCTAATAAATCTAGTTTAATTATTAAAAAAAATCGGAATAGTGGAGTGGTAGTAGTACTTACATGTAGTAGTGAAAATGTAATTTTTATGTACCTTAAATGCTTCCAAAACGGCCAAAACTTGTAATTTTTATGTAAAAATGATAAGTTAAATGTTAATATTTGTGGGATTGAAGAAATATATTAGAGGATTTACCAACAACTGGGTTCCGGAAAGAACAAGATGGGCACCGAGTAGAACCTCCTGTTTCAGATTGTTACCAGGTCCGTGGGAGCAGACTAGGATAACAGAACACAAAGAGAGGTGATAACCGCATCAATGGTAGTCGTGCACAGATCAATAAGACATTGTTTATAACTTCCAGCAGCGTTTCGAAATTCCCTTATTCAGGATTGCATCAAAATGTGGAAGTATCTTATAATCGGTATCTAGAAAAGTATCGCACTTACGTTTATGTCTTGCAGAAACATTGATTTTAATAAATAGAAATGCAGCATTTCTAAGCATCACTCTCTGGGAAAATACAAGTTATTTCAAGTTTCTACATTGACTCCCAATTTGTGCTTAAATAAGTAATGGAAAGGCTGTTCATTTTGCAGAAAAATTTTATATTATTTCATAAAACTATATTAAAAACAATGCAAAGGAGAAAGGAAAACGAAATTATTTAGGATTAGTGTTTATAAAGGACCCCAACAATAATGCCAAAGTTAAAACATTTCCGATGCAATCCTGATGGATGATAGTCTGGAACGAAGTTGTAAATTGTAAAAGTAACGGCTGCTGCATGCATTAAGTGCACTCTTGTTACTGATGGAGTTACCACCACCTTAGACGTTTTGTTACTCTATTCAGCTCTACCGAGTTGGTGCCTGCTTGTAAGATATCCGTAGCAGCAGTTTTAGTGGATATGGCAGAAATGAAATTATACCTACCAGCATTGTTTTAATAATTCCTTGGGAAACTCATTTGTGATTTAGGTATTGGATGACTTACTTCTTCAAAGCCACAAATACCTGCACTTCATTTATAATTTACGTAACTGAAACATATGGCAGCCCACGCACCAATTACTTATGCTATCATCATTATCATCACAACTATCATCATCATCATCATCATCATCATCATTTTTTTCGTAATTTATGTCCTCCAGCGTTAAAGTCATTTCCGACGGTGAACGAATTGGCTGAAATGATGCTCATATGAGCCCAGGGTCCATGGAGGTTAGAATTCTCCGACATTCGTCTTGAAGGATATGGGAAAACCTCGGAAAGTCCTTATCCAGGTAACTCACTCTGACCGAGACTCGAACTCGGGACCTCTTGAACTTGAGGCAGACACGCTACCATCTACGCTACCGAGACGGGCACCATCACCATCGTCATCATCATCAACGTCATTATTATTATTATTATTATTATTATTATTATTATTATTATTATTATTATTATTATTATTATTATTATTATTATTATTATTATTATTATTATTATTATTATTATTATTATTATTATTATTATTATTATTATTATTATTATTATTATTATTATTATTATTATTATTATTATTATTATTATTATTATTATTATTATTATTATTATTATTATTATTATTATTATTATTATTATTATTATTATTATTATTATTATTATTATTATTATTATTATTATTATTATTATTATTATTATTATTATTATTATTATTATTATTATTACTACTACTACTACTACTACTACATAGCACTACCAATAGTAGCAGCAGTAGTACTGTATACATGTATAACATGACATTCTCTAAATAAAAGCGCACAGGATACAAATAAGCGAACTCTCATGTATTTTATCTACGTAAACCTTACTACTTAAGTGCATGTATTTATACCTTTGATGAAGTAAAAATAGGCATTGCCCAAAAGCACACGTGAGTTTCGTGGTAAATTTGTTTTCTGCCAGTTCCACATCCAACGAAACAGCGGCAAACGTGTAAAACGATTTTCTCCCAAGGGGGCACCAGTTCCCGGAGTAGAATAGAATAACAGAATATATGAGGGGATGTGAACTCCATTCCCGACAGATGATCACGCAGTTTCCTCTCAGTCTTCCAGCAACAGCGCTTTGAGCTTTCTTCCATCACGAGTGAACAAGAACGAGTGAACATTTGCCACCAGCTTCCCTAAACGTTATACTATTTACAAAACGTCATTTTATAAATTAGAAATGGATTAAAATATAACCGTTGGTTGATAGATTGTATTTCCTTAGACTTTTTCCTTTATGATTACTTTCTTGTGACAGTAGTACAACGATGAGCGTAACACCTCGTTCACAGTTGCAGCATATATACAAAAAGAGTACAGAATGAAACAACAAACACCTACAGAGTTGATAACTGTATCAGTAACAAAAGCGCACTCAGTGCATGCAGCATCCTTTACTTCCACATTTACAACATCGTTTCAGTGTTTCATCCATCAGGAGCGTATTAGAAATGTTTTAGCATAGGCATACCTAATTGTTTGGGATTATTGTTGATGTCCTGTATAAACATTAATTTAGAAAAAAGGAAAGGGAAATTGAAAAAAGTTGTCGGAAGTTCCATTTATTTCAATTACTTATTTTCTTAATTATTTTTTTATTATTACATATAAAGAAGCATGCTAGAACCATTTCTAAGTTCATCTTAGGTGTAAAGCTTTGGATTTAGTTTACTTCATTACGATGCGTATTGTGGAATATAAGCGTATTTGTAACTAGGATATTCTAAATATGCATCGAAAACAGCAATAACTGAAACGACAATAATAATAGTGATGATAATGATAATGATGGTGATAATGATGATAATAAATGATGATGATAATAATAACAATAATAATAGTAACAGAAGCAGTAGTTTTTATAAATAAGTATGACTCTACCTTAACAGCGTTCAAAACATACAGAAGTGCACTCCCATATATTTTAGTTACGTGACCTTTATAAAGAAAGTGCAGGTATTTTTGTCTTTGAAGAAGTAAGTCAGGCATTTACCAGAAGCAGCGGTGAGTTGCGTAAAGAGTTACTTACATAATGGAGGAACGTAAGATTTAATTTCCTCATATCCACCAATACTGCTGCTACGGGTATATTTTCTCAAGGACGCACCAACTCCCTGGAGAAGAACAGCGTAACAGAACATATAAGTAGCAGCAGTGGTAACAGAGCTGCAACAGTTGTGTTCAAACATGAAGCACTTATCCTTCAACTAAAATATAGATTAGATGGCAAGTGTTCAAATAACATAGCAGAATAAATAGCAATATTGAAAGTGCTACAAGAGCTTCAAAACAATATAGACTTAGGTAAACAACATCAAGCAAAGTTCAGTCGTGGAGGACATTGCAGTCATTCTAACATCCCTGCAACAAGCTCATTGGAGAATCCACTTCAAATGGGCGAAAGTCCATGTAGGAATACCTGGAAACGATGGCTGATAAATTATTCAAGACAGCTGCCAAAGATGAAGGACTGCCAACCGTTTACAATAAGGTTCCCAGGTGGATGATCAAAGCAGCCATAAAAGAAATAGGACATGAATAATGGCAACATAGGTGGAACAAGACAAACAAAGGGGCTCTCTGTAAAACCTTCCTCCCAAATATCAAAGATAGGTGAAAGAGAAAACTTCCCATTACACCATAAATTACTGCTATAAACTCTGGTCATGTAAAAACTAAGGACTACCTATACAGGTTTCACATTATTGATGACTCAAAATGCACATGCAGTAGCCTCCGACAAACAGTTAACCATTTAATCTTTGAATGTAAAGACACACAACAGCAGAGATTCCTATTGGTGGGAGAAATGCTCTAACAAGGAGGAAAATAACCCACAACCAACCAGGAACTTATCGCACAATACCTGAAACCATTCTGCAAATGTATTCATTCAATTAACGTATAAAAGGGTAGTTAATTTTAAATTTAATATATTTATAAATATACTGATTGAATTAGTGATAACACTACAAGGATACTATAACACAATGCAATGTAAGAATTGGCTAGTAAACTAGAGAAAGGAACTAAAAAGATATAGGTTAGCAAAAACTCAAAGATGTACATCTCAAACATAAATTACGAAACAAGTCAGTTAAGCTTATAAAATGAAAATTGAACTGTAAAGTAATAATGAAATTTTGTATTGTAATGTATGTAATATTACCATGTAATGTGCCATGCAGTTGATGTCAATAAAGAGAGAAAAAAACACACACACACACACAAACACAAACACACACACACAAAAACACACACACACACACACACACACACACACACACACACACACACACACACACACACACACACACACACACACACACTTCCTCTCTCTCAAATCAAACTGCCTAATTTATAATGCTTCGTTTTACTTATTGCTTTGGATTTTCTCAATGATTATCATGTGTATTGTGGAATATAAAGGAAGTATAGTCATAATGAAATCTATCTTAATTATTCATTAACAATGATAACACTGTAGTGGTAATAGTAGTAGTTGTTATACTACTTAAAATGGCATTTTTATTTAGGTACCTTAAATGCCTCCAAACCATCCAGTAGTTTTTTAGTAGGCACCGATCTGCTTGCTTTCGGCATCCATTTCGGAATTATTATTCACCTTTACTTGCGGCAGACATCTGTCTGCTTATTCCTTCAACTCTAAAAGTATCGTTATCGTCGTGATCGTCATCGTCGTCGTCGTTGTTGCTTTTGTTGTTATTAGTAGTTGCAGTATTCAAAAATAGTATTGTTGGTGTAATTTACGTCCTCCAACGTTAAGTCATAACGGACTATGAATTGAATGGGTGAAATGCTCAAATGAGCCCAGGGTCCATTGAGCTTAGAGTTACCCGACATTCGTCTTTCAGAATAAGGGAAAAACCCGGAAGAAACCTTATCCAGGTAAATCACCGTGACCGAGATTCGAACTCGGGACCTCTTGAACGTGAGGCAGATACTCTACCACCACGCTACCGAGGCGGGCTCAAAAATAGTATTGAGCTCATCATAGTTGAATAAATGTTTTATGTTCATTATCATAATTCTAATTCAACTCCTTAGTGATTTTCTAGTGATTCATGTATATTATACCTAGCTGAGTCAGCTGCGCATTATTCTCGAGTTTTATGGTGTGTGTGTGTGTGTGTGTGTGTGTGTGTGTGTGTGTGTGTGTGTGTGTGTGTGAGTGTGAGTGTGTGTGTGTGTGTGTGTGTGTGTGTGAGTGTGTGTGTGTGTGAGTGTGTGTGTGTGTGAGTGTGAGTGTGTGTGTGTGAGTGTGTGTGTGTGTGAGTGTGTGTGTGTGTGTGTGTGTGTGTGCGGGTGGGGGATGGGGTGGTGGTGCGTTCTTGTATTTGTGCTAACACCATTAGTTAACATTAAAGAATCTGTTAATCACTAATCTTGTACATAACCTTCTTTAACCCTCTCCCTCTCTTTCTCTTTGTGTGTTTATTTATGGTTTTGATAACACTATTTATTCATTAAAATAATTCTAATTTACCAGTTAAGATCTCAGTACAGTTCTACTGTGTATCTCTATTTTAACATTTACAATTTAAATATGATAGCATATCTGCACCTTAGGAGGCAAAATAAGCAGATAAAGCTAAGTAATGTTAATATACCAATTTAATTGCTCCTCAATGATGATTACCCGCCTCGGTAGCGTGGTGGTAGCAGGTCTGCCTCACGTTCAAGAGGTCCTGAGTTCGAAACTCGGTCAGGGTGAGTTACCTGGATAAGGTTTTTCCGGGGTTTTCCCTTATCCTGAAAGACGAATGTCGGGTAACTCTAAGTTCTATGGACCCTGGGCTCATTTGAGCATCATTTCACCCATTCCATTCATCGTCCGATATGACTTAACGTCGGAGGACGTATTATTACAAAAATAAAAAAACTCAGTGATGAAATCAATGACTTTAATAGCAATAATAAATATACAGAGTACCTCATTAGCTTTCAGGAGGAGTTCTGTAATTTTTATTATTAGAGAGTTATACTCAAAAGTGTGAGTATTATGTGAGTTTGAAGGAGTAAATAGAAATACTTCTCGCAAGATGCGATAACTCTCTCAGTCTTTATTGACTCGCCGTCGTGGATAGTTTTGGGAAAGAATGCAAGAAGTAATGACAAATTATGTAATTTCTGACAGTAGTAGAACGATGGAAACGTATAGTCAGACTGAAAAATTCAATGCCATAGCCGGGATTTGAACCACGGATCTTCTGGTTTCCGTCCAGCCGTACTACCATTGTGCTACTATGGCCAACGTGCCGATATGACATTAAATTCTCCAACTGACTCGTATTTTCCCGGTAAACCACTTAGGAGTTCTCATAAACACATGAGACAACTACCTTAATGGCGACTTACTACTTGTAAGTACTTTAAGGCCCGGGCTTTATAGTTAACCACTATTAGGTTAATTAATGGAAATTAATTATTCTTTCACACTGGCCGTGTGTAGGCTAAATTGTGGAAACGTTGAGTCAGACTGAAAAATTCAATGCCATAGCCGGGATTTGAACCACGGATCTTCTGGTTTCCGTCCAGCCGCACTACCATTGTGCTACTATGGCCAACGTGCCGATATGACATTAAATTCTCCATAACGTGCTCATATCGGCACGTTGGCCATAGTAGCACAATGGTAGTGCGGCTGGACGGAAACCAGAAGATCCGTGGTTCAAATCCCGGCTATGGCATTGAATTTTTCAGTCTGACTCTACGTTTCCACAATTTAGCCTACACACGGCCAGTGTGAAAGAATAATTAATTTCCATTAATTGACCTAATAGTGGTTAACTATAAAGCCCGGGCCTTAAAGTACTTCCAAGTAGTAAGTCGCCATTAAGGTAGTTGTCTCATGTGTTTATGAGAACTCCTAAGTGGTTTACCGGGAAAATACGAGTCAGTTGGAGAATTTAATGTCATATCGGCACGTTGGCCATAGTAGCACAATGGTAGTGCGGCTGGACGGAAACCAGAAGATCCGTGGTTCAAATCCCGGCTATGGCATTGAATTTTTCAGTCTGACTCTACGTTTCCACAATTTAGCCTACACACGGCCAGTGTGAAAGAATAATTAATTTCCATTAATTGACCTAATAGTGGTTAACTATAAAGCCCGGGCCTTAAAGTACTTCCAAGTAGTAAGTCGCCATTAAGGTAGTTGTCTCATGTGTTTATGAGAACTCCTAAGTGGTTTACCGGGAAAATACGAGTCAGTTGGAGAATTTAATGTCATATCGGCACGTTGGCCATAGTAGCACAATGGTAGTGCGGCTGGACGGAAACCAGAAGATCCGTGGTTCCAATCCCGGCTATGGCATTGAATTTTTCAGTCTGACTCTACGTTTCCACAATTTAGCCTACACACGGCCAGTGTGAAAGAATAATTAATTTCCATTAATTGACCTAATAGTGGTTAACTATAAAGCCCGGGCCTTAAAGTACTTACAAGTAGTAAGTCGCCATTAAGGTAGTTGTCTCATGTGTTTATGAGAACTCCTAAGTGGTTTACCGGGAAAATACGAGTCAGTTGGAGAATTTAATGTCATATCGGCACGTTGGTCATAGTGGCACAATGGTAGTGCGGCTGGACGGAAACCAGAAGATCCGTGGTTCAAATCCCGGCTATGGCATTGAATTTTTCAGTCTGACTCTACGTTTCCACAATTTAGCCTGCACACGGCCAGTGTGAAAGAATAATTAATTTCCAGTAGTAGAACGATGTTGCACCATATCCACAGAAAGGATGTACACAATAAAAGAACACATATTATGTAGTATGTAGGTATATCAGTGACAGCAGCGCCCTCTATGTATGCAGAAGCCCTTTCCACCCATACACTTTACAGCATCGCTTAAATGTTTCATCGACCAGAAGTGTATCAGAAATATTGCAGTTATGCTGTACAAATGTTGTATTTGTTGTTTTATCATCGGTATGGCTAAATGCTTGGGATTAAC
>CM060955.1:53520115-53667615 GCA_030765055.1 Mantis religiosa
TGGTTTCTTTTATTTTCTTAGCTTTGTTGAGTCTGTTAACTGCTTTGTCTACTAAATTTGGGTTGAAACCGTTGGATATAGCTACTTTTTTTATGTACTTTAAGTGCTTCATGTTTGAACACCACTACTGCAGCTCCAACCATGTCCGCTGTGTGTGTGTGTGTGTGTGTGTGTGTGTGTGTGTGTGTGTGTGTGTGTGTGTGTGTGTGTGTGTGTGAGTGTGTGTGTGTGTGTGTGCGTGTGTGTGTATGTATATATGTGTGACATAGACGTCAAACATTTTGTCTTACTCAGGTAAAACGTAACTTCATATCTCTGATAGACTCCTATTACATGAAACGTTGTAACACGTTGAAATATAAAGCTTTCGCCATGGAACTATGAATATGTTTTTGTCACTGCTGTAGTTATCACCTTTGAATCTGTTTCGCTATCCTGATCGCCTTCAGTAGAATGTAGTGCAAAGAATTTGTGTGAAGTATTTGTGTACTTGAAAAATCCGAATTAATATTTGTGAAACAATGCCTTAATGAAACAAAAAACCTTTCTTGTAACCTCACTTCCTCCATATTTGCGGCAAATCCAATGTAATGATACAGTAATAAACCAGTACAGAAGTACAGAGAGTTCCCAAATACGTCTGCCCAATCCACTTTTGCTCTATTGTTTCAGTGTCCTATCTGTGAGGAATACGTCACAAAAGATGGAAGTATGGTTAAGTACTGCTATGACTGATATTATATTGTTAAATAGTTGGTGTTGATGTTGGTCTCATTCATAACTATTGAGTTGAGAAACAATATGTAGAAAATTGGTTTTTATTCCAATTACTTTGTAATTTCTTTATTGTTAGTGTTTATATGAGCACAGGAAGTCCTGTATTGCACACAAATTCATTGCTTTTGAGAGTGTAATGAAAGGAAGGACAATACAGAATGAAACAAAGAAGGAAAAAGGAAACGTCCTATGTACACTTTGAATGTGAGAGAAAATGCGTGTGTTTTTAATTATATATAAGTGATCTTTAGTAGTTCATAAGACATTTATTCCACAATGATGAACTCAATACTACAATGAATACCGCAACTGCTACTAACAACAAAAGCAAGGACGACAACGACGAAGACGACGATCACGACATAACGAAAACGATGCTTTTAGCGTTGAGTACGGTCTATGAGAAAATATTATTTGGAGGAGCTATCCGAAGAAAATTTTCTACAGAGGTATAGACTGTCGAAACATGTTGCTATGAGAGATACTGCGGAAGTACAAGAGAGGTGAGAACATGCATCGAAAGGAGTTCGTTTCCAATATTTTCCCCGTGACATCTTTCTCTTTTACATTCACCGCATCCGTCCCCTTATTTTCCACGATATCCTGACACTTCATCATCAATTCAATTAACAATTCTCCATCCATTAAAAACTTGTCTCACGGCTTTATTTACGATATTGTTCATACGCAATTTTTTCAGCTTGTGCAGACGAAAATGAAAACAGAACCACACCGCAGTACGTTCAGAAAATAATACGACTTATCCATAGCCTTCTATAGCTGTAATATTTACAAGTTTCTTAGCGTTAACACGTGTTTGTTAACATATTCAGAAAACAGGTTGGTGAAATGCAGGAAATTTAAAATTAGTGTTAGCGTTGTGACAATTGTTACATTACATTTTTTTAACGACGACTTTAACATCTGTTGGTGGAATCGGGCATCAATGTCATAAAGGCTGCCGCTGTCGAACGTTTAATACGAACACTTCAAGGTATGATGCATAAAGAGCCTTTGGCTAAATTTTCTCATAAATGGCTTGATCTCCTACCAAGAATCGTAAATACAATACCTACAACAATACTTACCATTACACGTCAGCAACAATGATCTCCTCACGGTGTATCGTCATGACAATTTCCGTAAAGGGAAGAGGAATGCCAGGAAATACAACATCGGAGATCCTCAGCATACTGGAGAAAGGGTACAAACCCAATTGGAGTACTTAAATACTTCATATTATTAGGATAAGGAATACAATTCCAGTTACTTTATGTTCTGTAGGACAGTGATGGAGTGGGAATAAAGGGTGGAGTTTATGGTCATGAATTATTAAAACCTCGGTACCCAGATACCTATCTGATTAAAAAAGTCCTACGTCGATGTGGGAATAAGGTACCTAAGTAGTTAGGTTTCCCTAAAGCTGAGGGGATTTTTTTTTTGTTGTAATTTTACATCCTCCAACATTAAGTCATATCGGACTGTAAATGAAATGCGTGAAATGATGCTCAAATGTATCCAGGGTCCATGGAGCTTAGAGCTACCCGACATTCATCTTTAAGTATAAGGAAAACCCGCGGAAAAACCCTTATCCAGGTAACTCACCCTGACCGAGATTCGAACTTGGGACCTGTTGAACGTGAGGCAGACGCGCTACTATCTATGCTACCCAGCCGGGCACTGTTTAGGAGACAGAAGAGTTTGCTGCAGTGTAGTAGGAATAAAAAGCTGTGAGAAAACAAAAATGAAGGATTTCGGCATGTGTTGTATATTGATAAAATATAAAGAAAAAACTTCTATTTGATTAATTAGAGCCAACTGAAAAATTCAATGCCATGGCCGGGATTTGAACCACGGATCTGCTGGTTTCCGTCCATATACCGGAGTAATGTATTTAAAAGGATTAATTCTTTAAGGATTAATTCCTCAATATAAATTTACATAACAAAAACTTCTATTTATTTACTTATTCATTTATTCACCTATTTATTTATGTTTACCCATATCCCCATCCACAATAAAAGTATTAAATATATATTTGTACAACAAATAAAATGAACATTAATTGTTCTACAATTTTTCCCAACACCACAAAAAAATATTAATCTATAATTTATACTTTTACAATAATGAAAACAATATATAATTTTATAAAAAATGAAAGTACTTCAACATTTTTTGTTATCAAATCTTGACATGTAGGAGAACATGTTAGGCCAGAAATGTTAAACTATGACACATATCATCTCAGTGTTAAATGTGAAACAAACTGTTTCTCTTTAGAGAAGATATTCCTTCTCTCTTTTTATTTAAATCCTCTCAATCCCATCCCCCAAATATTGTTTCTGTCAAGCAAGCAGTATAAAACAGAAAGTTATTTCTTCCCGCCATCACATGTAATCTGTAATTTATGCCTTTACAACTGAAACAGGAACTTTTGGTCCTTGGTTCATTTATTAAATTAATTAGGTTATATGTTTAATTATTGTGTTGTATATATGTATATTGTATAATTTTTAGTTATAAGTACTTGACGTGTCCTATATCATGTAATATGATCAAAAGGATGAATAAAAACTAACTATTATATATGCTTTTGAAAGTTAATTGAATATTTTGATGTAATATATTGTATAATGAAAATGGGCAGATATGAGAAACCTTGCACTCCCGGGCGACAGTCTAGAAAGGGCGGATGTAAGACAATAGAGTGGAATGCTGTTCCGTTACACAGGTCAATATTCTGTTAGTTTTTTTTTTTACATTGTGACGCCGTGCTGAATACATAAGAGGGTAGAAACCCCCATTCAGCCTCATTGCAGTCAAGTATATTGTATGCATTCATATGGTGTGTCCGACAGCTGATTCTTTCACGACGTGCCACGTCAAGTAAAAGGTATTGTAGAATGCCCGCCGATAAAAGTGCAGTTAATTGAAGGTGACCGGGTACCACACAAGTGTAAGAACAATTAAAGCAGTTCAGAAATTATCGGATGTTTGTTGTTGTCTCAACCTTAACACTCTGAGAACCCAAAAAGAGTTCATGCAGGAGACCGCAGCTGGAGGCAAGGGCGAGGCAGGCAGTGGACAACGACGTGGAGACTGAGCAAGGAGTCCCGACGTCAAGCCCAGGTACGTGGAGCCCTGAGGCAGAGAGAAAATACTGCCGCACAACAAAAGAAAAAATATTAATTTTTCTACAAAAAATAAAACAATACAAACATATATAAAATCGAAATTAATTTTTCTGCAATTTTTTTCCCAAGATATAATTTTCTCCACCACTACATAAAAAAACAAAGAAACTATATATCACTTATAAAAATAAAGTTAGTTTTTCTACAATTTTTAGTATAAAATCTTACATTTAGAAGAGCATATTAAGTCAGAACGTTACTATATGACACACCATATCTCAGTGTTAAATGTGGGGAAAAAAGAGTTTCACTTTACAGAAAATATTTTTTTCCCTTTTTAGTTAAGTCCTCTCCGTACCACCCCGCGGTTTGTAAATGTTTATTACAAAATTTGAAATGTAGAAAGAACATTAAATTATGACACACAGATATTATGTGTTAAATGTAAAGCAAGACAATCTGTTTCACTTAACAGAAAATACTTCTTTTCTCTCAAATCCACCCCATTCCAATCACCCTAGCATCTTTCTCTTACAAAATACCTCATGGTATCAAATCTTGAAAACAGAACGTTTAACTATGACACACAGCATCTCTGTGTTAAATTTGAGAAAGACTTTCACGTCTAAAATAATCTTTCTTTTTCTCCTTCTTGCTTTATATAAATCCACCCTATCTGAACCTCACCTCAAGCATCTTTTGTTTGATGATAAAACCAATACTTATTTAAGTTTTGCACAAAATTTCATTTTCACTGAATATGCGCAATATTTTACAAATTCTCTCTCTCTTGGTAATAGGGGGTGGTTACACTTTTGGTTACAGGGGTTGGTTACAATTTTGGTTACAGGAGGTGGTTACAGTGGGTGGTTACAATTTTGGTTACAGGGGGTGGTTACAATTTTGGTTGCAGAGGGTGGTTACAATGTTGGTTACAGATGTGTATATAGGTGTATTTATATTATTACTTTCTTTAGTTCTGCGCCATCATCTGTGTGAATGGTATCACTATGAGCGACTGCTCTGGAAGAACTTTTCAATCAAATTATAATAATCTTAAGTTCTCATATATTAGAAATGGAAAGGAGCGTTATCTTCAGTGTTGTTTATGTAAACAAATTCTACGGAATAGCCCATTAGACGTCTGAAAGCGCACTGGTCACAGTGTAATGATAAAACAAATTCTGTGAGCTGCCTTTCATTGAAGGACAATGAAACAAAACATTCTAGATCATCTAATTATGAAAATGCAAAATCGTTGGTAAATCATGATGAAGTGATCTGTGGTGGTGTAACACCGGTTTGTGAAGAGAGAGTATCATTGATCAGTAAAGATGGAAAACTTATACCCTACATCGATTCAGTGAATGAAAATGAAAGTATCAGTAAACAGAGTTTAGTTACGCAAACTGAAAATAATCGGGGTTCTAAGTGCATTGATTTTGTGTCTCCGAATACTCAATGTGACCCCAATGAGCTCGTAAATCGACTAAGACTGATAATGATGTCTCAGTCATGCAAAGGAATCAAAACTCATGAAGATGAAATTCAGTCAATTATTCAAGAATTGAAGGATGCAAGAGTTATAGCCTGATAAAAAACCATAACCAAAATATCGTGTAAAAGCTACTGTCTCATGACCTGTAGCTATTAATTTAATTGAAAAACGTATTCTTGTAAATGGATGATATTAAGTATTCAATCGAATAAAAGTGATTTATAAGTTTAAATTATTTTATTTTTATTTAATGGCACTGATCATTTCAGAAACCATCATTGTCCCTATATCTTCCATTTCATTACATCGAGATATGTTCATTAATGTCTTTGAAGGGATGAAGTAATCCTATACTCGAATACTCTGAAGGTACAAATGTGAATCAGCTCCGCGCTCCCCCACTATCACAATTGCAGGAACGAATATAATTCAAGCAGAACCTCACTCAATCATCATATGTAGCGATTAGTTCGCATCGAAGCATCGAGATGAATAGAGAAACAGTATCTGTAATTGAAAGTGGTACCGGAGTCTGGGGGTTTTACATAGTTATGAAGAATTGCATAAACATTGGTTGGAACATCACGAGGAAACATGTGATGGAAAAATACATCTTGTGATCTGCAACAATCCTTCGCATTCTAATACAGTCACATCTTATATTCGATGTGCCTCGAATTGCCCTGTGTATAGCAGGTAAGTATAATTAAAAGTAATGAATGTTTACGTGAGAGTGGTGTAATGTGATAGATAACTAATGGCAAAAAATATATATATCATAGAAAATCCATCAGCGGAGGCCATGCATCGAAGTTCATCCAGAATCAAAACAGAGATGCAGAAGGAACCAAGGTGCAAACCTAGGGTCGTCAAAGCCAAGAAAGCGTTCGATCAAGACAGTTTCATCATAATGATCTTCGAGCCCTTCACCCCTTCGCAGGAGAAGTAGTTACAAGAAGCTTTGGTTAATAGTATGTGTAAGAGAAATGAAAAGCCTGTGTACCTGGAAAATGATGATGTAGATGTATGATAACTCAATAAAGGAAGCTGATGTAAAAATTAAAAAATTTCTGTTCTTTATTTAATATCCCTTTCCAGTCATTGAGTGGATAGCTGTCGCTATTGTAGGATAATTTGAAATTATTGATGGTATAGAGAACAAGCTAGCTAATCGGAAAATAGGTATACCGATTAACATTGACTAAGAGTTTCGAATCATGCTAACTTCTCAAATGATTCATGATAATGAAATCTATACTCTTTTTTTTTACTTGTCTACAGCGATATAAGCTCCCTTTAAGGTATAAGAAATACATTTCGCCCATTTGCTTAAATTGATGGAAGATTAAATTACAAGATATAATGAAAATATCAGACTTGTGTTCCGTATTAAGTAAGGTTTTATTATATTTCATTTAATTAACTTAACTTCTTAGAACTTCTCTCTGGTTAGTCTAATTACCATTATTTTGCTGAAAGTTTTTCATATATATTTGAAATATAAATATCTGGAATGTATCCTAAACTTGAAGCAACATTGTTCCTTAAGGTAGATGATATTAATAATAATAAGCTGAGCCCTAACTTTAATAATTTTTATGATAGAATAAAGAGAGGAAAGCAGGAGTAACAAAAAAAAAATTAACAAAAATCAGAATATCATTTAGTTTATTAAAATGAGATAAATTTGAGATTTACAAATGTTAGTAATAAGATCTAAAATTTCAATAAGCTTGTTGAAATAATCCCATTACAGGATATGCTCTTAGAGTAAATTATTCAATATGTACATTGGCAAATTTTCTTTTTTTCACTGATTACTTCGTAGCACCTTTTTTTCATCATATTATCAATTCACTGTACACGGTGAAACTTCGATATTAGCTCTCGAAAGTAGAATAATGTTTTCCTGAATTGTCAGTAGAGTTTCTCGTGTGATGTGTGATGACGCGATTTCAGTGCATGCAGAAGATAGCATTGTAATGGACAAAGGAAATCCATTGCCGGTCTGTAAACATAATTTACAGAGAGAGTTAATGTGTTAACTGAAATGAAATGTTTATTAGATAAAAAATTACTCAAATAATTTCACTCTGGAAATATTAAAAGACTGATAAGCTCATGAAATATTCAAGAACACTTGAAAAAATTCTCGATTAGCCCGTGATTCAGAGAACAAATATGCTTTGGATATTTCCTTACCGCATTCAGTGAGGTCATTGTCCAAATTACCGCTCAAATCTTCAACCAATCTCTCTCTCTCTCTCTCTCTCTCTCTCTCTCTCTCTCTCTCTCTCTCTCTCTCTCTCTCTCTCTCTCTCTCCTTCTCTCTCTCTCTCTCTCTCATGCTTGTGTGTCTGTCTGTGTGTGTGTGTGTGTGTGTAGAGGGTATTTTGGGGTTGTGAGTGTCTAATTTTATAATGGTATGGGGTAGTGTCTAATTTTATTACTGTATATATCTAAAAGTGGGGGGAGCTCAGGGATATTTGGGGATTGATCATTTGAAAAATTAAGTCGCCATCTTGCATGATGCGTGTATCGTCTATCTTGGCGAGGGACTGTGAAACGTGGGGATGGACTTAAGAAAATCAATCTTACTGTTGAAGCTTGTGATTGGGGTGTGGTATTGTTGTGTTCAGTGTTAGGTGATGAATGGTTTGAAGATTGATCGAGAGATTGGTCATTCATCGGCGAGTGGTGGAAAACAGGTGGAGCATACTGAATGACCGATGGCCTAGCTTGTTCAATCATACCTGAAACAAGTGAATAATAATAACATTAATGAAAGAAGAAAGGTTAACTGAATACATTCGTATTAGGAACAGTATGACGAGTCTCTTTACAGGTATATTCATTATAAATATTTACTGAACTATATATATATACATATATTAATGAAATAATAATGAAAATGAACGGTTATTTATGTTATTCCCTATTATATGTGAAGATGCATCACTCCTTCATGGTTTAATGATATCCTTTGTCATTTTTAAAAGTCATACCTGAGTTATATTTCTCTATAGAGTCAATTGGAAAAAAAAAATCTATGTCATTCGAGATTTAAACCTCGGATCTCATGGTTTTCGAGTAGCAGCTCTAACCCATTGAGCTACCATGGCCTATGTAATTTAATCATTGAAACTATTATGAGCAATTTTATTGAAATCGTATTTAATCGCTAAGTATTCCTTATATAATTTTGAGAGAAAATGTCTTTTGTATTTTCAAAAAATGTTACTCACCAGAATCATGCCTATTTATTGGTGACGTGATGTCAATCACTTCAAATGGCCGATGGTTTGGCGATACGACATCGATGACGTCAATAACCGGAGACGATGCTGGAAGAATAATAGTTAAGTTTTTTTGAGAACAGGACACCCTTTTTTTTACAGATTGAGTTTAGAATGATAGTTTTAGAATACATGTAAACTGAACTTGAAAGAGTGAGTAAACATGCGTTTGTAGTTCGGTTCAGTGTGTGTTTTTAAATGAAAAGTACTGATATTATGAGTTGCTCTTTAGTTTTATTATCTATTTAGAAATAATCATGATATTAATAATAAGCACTTTGAATAATGAACTTTCTGTTCATTTAAAAAACTTTAGTGATAATATTTTAAAAAATATCAATGAAACGTATTTCTTGTGATATGATGTTTTCTTACACCTCTGAAAAAACACTCTCATGGATATTATATAACCTAGGTAAATATATATATATATATATATATATATATATATATATATATATATATATATATATACATTGTTTATAAATATTTTTAATAAATGAATTCTTTGAAGAGAAACTAGATATCAAAGATCGTGAAGTAAACCAAAAACTACAAAAAGACATAAAAATCAGATGAAAATACCTGCCAATGCTTCGTGTAGAACTTAACTCGTTGTACCAAAAACAGACTGAAAATAAATTCACGCACACAAGCACTCTCTGTGTTTGAATGTGAAATTTCAATACAAGTCCTATTATTTTTATACAAGTCAGCGCGCATGCGATGTGCAACTTTCCCTGAGTGACTATACCACCAATGTTATTGGTTAATGCTTTGTAAGGAAAAAAACTCGTTTAAACCAACCACAGTAAGATCATGGTGAGGAGACGTTCTCACTAACTCCACCCAGCTGGTCATCACTGCCCACATACGACGTTAAACGGTTGTGTGTCACTTTTGCACGGAATTTGAATGTCTTTTCTCTGAAATTTGAATGTCTTTTCTCTGAAATTTTTGTTTCCTCTCTCACTCACTCCCTCTCTCTTTCTTTCCCTCTCCTTGGTGCTTGCTTGTACATGTGTGTGTGTGTATGTGTGTGTGTGTGTGTGTGTGTGTGTGTGTGTGTGTGTGTGTGTGTGTGTGTGTGTGTGTGTGCAGATGAAGCAACCGCTTCCAGAGTATACTTTTGAGACTGATATATTAAGTAATTCTCTATCTAATTATCTCGTGAAAATCAGTTTGCAGATAGATCAGAAAAAAAGCCAGTGCAAATGCTTTAGAATATTAGCAGGTATTAAGAATAAGGTGACGTAAATGAAGTGTTGCATTCCACCTAAATTCAAAGTCTGTATCTTTAAGTCCATTAAAGAATGTGTGCGAGTGTCTATCTTCGTTATCCATAATTTCACAAACAAAGCAATATGTTTACGCTCCCACTCTAGGCATTTCATAAACTATCCGTGAATATAGGCAAAGGTATCACTAGATATTAAAGTTCTCGGTTTTCCAGCTTATTAACGAAAATGGTTTAAAATAAAAAGGTCTGATACAAACAAACTTATGGACTTCTTGTGAAAATGAACAAGTGAAGAAATATATTAGGCATTTCTTGTACATGAGTGTGTGTGTGTGTGTGTGTGTGTGTGTGTGTGTGTAGATGAAGCAAACGCTTCCAGAGTATACTTTTGAGTCTGATATATTAAGTAATTCTCTATCTAATTATCTCGTGAAAATCAGTTCGCAGATAGATCAGAAAAAAAGCCAGCGCAAATGCTTTAGAATATTAGCAGGTATTAAGAATAAAGTATACGTAAATGAATTGTTGCATTCCACCTAAATTCAAACGGGCTAGCTTGGATGAGAACAGGAATAATATTCCTAAGGGGGTGTATCTTTAAGTCCATGAAGAAAATAAAAATTGTTTTTTGTCATAAGCAGTTCTAAGAAGGCCAACGTTCTAATCTAAAAAAAACGACAAAAGAAAACATTCGTAACGTGATTTAAAACAAAGTAAAAATAAGTTTAAAGAATGTGTGTGAGTGTCTAAGTTTACAGAATGTGTGTTAGTGTCTATTAGTAGTTGGTAGGACAGAGAACCATCACCCCGCCTCAAGCTGTGAGGGTTGGGTAAACTTATTGATGACGTTAATGTGTTACAACCCACAGTTTGGCAATTTCTTTTCGGAAGAGAGGGACCCTCTGTATTAGGGGGCTCTCTTAATAGGGTTCACCTCAGCCATTGTCATTTAATGGAGGTGTTTTTTTTTCACGAGAAAAGCAAAGTTACTGGAAAGCATTATTAACAATGTCCACAAGAGTTCATTGGCATTGTTATTTTTTCCAGAAGACCGGCACACAGGATTTAATAATAAATAGCTTTAAATAACCTTCATGTAACCTATGTCCATGACAGGAACTGAGATCGCTATACTTACCTGGAAAACAATTTATGTCAAGTGCCGATGGAAAACATATAACAGAGGGTTGAAATAATTAATATTTTGAATGTAGTAAACTACATAAACCCTCATTCTTTCGACTGTGCCAGAGAGTCCGCCGCATCTCGCTCTTGACGTGAAACATGAATTCCTATTTCCAAAAGGCTTTCTTTTGTCGGTAGTGTCGACATTCACCTGTATGAAAGGTAATTGATAATTCCATAAAACTCTGGGGACGCTTTCTGGTTTTACTTCTGACACGCATAAGGGTTTGAAATAATTATTTTCATGTCGAACATGTACCAACCGGCATAAACCCTAAAGTAGGGGAGAAAGTCATTCTTTATTTCATTGACGCTGGCGGTCGGTGACATCTGGTCGGCATCATATCTCCATCAAAGGACTTAACGGTCATCAAATTATTTATGACCCATTAATTATAAGAAAAATATTACAGCGAAACACCCCTGCATTTTTACACATGACAGCTTAGGGGGGGTGGGTGATTAATTGAGGCGACGTGGTCACATTCCAGACATGTTACATGTCTCCCACCCCCACCCATTTTCAATTTATATGCAAATTAGATATTCTATTGTTCCAGGACGCCCATCTTATAACTACTGACCTTTTTAACAATCTGACTGTCATAACGAAATGCATATGATTTTGATCGTAATCCTGCATATTGTGACTTTGTGGGTTCGTGAAATGATAAAACGAGGTTATAAAACACAAAAACTACACTTTATTCTCCTAGCAAATACATTCGTCCATCACAATTTGCTAGCTAATCTCAAACTGTTTATTTTCTCTCTAACAACTACTCTCATCTGTCTCTCACTTCCGGTAACGATCGGCCATCATTTTTCATTGGCTTCGCGAGCCTACCACCAGGGTGACACTGCTCCCTCCTCAAGGCTGGTCGTCCCCAACAGCGCCTTCATAGCGGGCCAGGCGATCCAGGTGTACCACCAACATCTTTCCTCGCGATGTTCCGAGGTGAAGTCGTACTCCTGCTGCCTCTGAACCCCACCTGCTGTTTGGTCTTCCGGTCGCGCCGTCACTATCACTTCGCTCCTCGCGGGGACAACCACGTCTTCGCTCAAGACGACCCTGCCAATTCCAAGGCGCTCTTCTGGTTGACGGAGTATAACCTCTTCTCCGTTGAGCCTCAGGACCTTCTTGCCGACGTCGACCGTCGCCTCGTGGCTCCTGAGGGCATCCAGTCCCAGAATCACCTCCTCAGCCACCTTCGCGACGAACACCCATAGACGCACGGCACTCCGTCCCAAGTTCAGCTCCAGCAGGGCCTCCTTCTGCACAGGCATGGTGTCGCCCGATGCTGTCACAAGCTGGTATGGTCGGCTCGGTTTCCTCGTCGGCAAACCCTTCGCCACGTCAGGTCTGATGATGTTCACGGCCACCCCGGTGTCCACCAGCACGTGGCACGGCTTTCCTCTTACCCAACCGTCCGCGATGAGGTTGTCATCCATCCGCCGGCTGACGGCGCGGATATTCACTCGAGGGGATGGTGGTAATGGCGCCGACGTGCCCCTCTCCACGACGGCTCTTACTCGTTTTCCGGCTGCTCTTCCTGGTGTGGGCAGTCTCTCCGCAGGTGTCCGGGCTTTGAGTTTATTTGGCCAATTATAATATATATTAAGAGATATTTAAGGTGGCGCAAGCCAATTGGTTTAAAAAGGATCATGCTCAAAAGGAAAATGAGAGTGAAGTGTTCACACCCTCTCGTAGTTTAAGAAGATCACCTATTTTAGAAAGGAAAAGCATCCAGACACAAGAAACAATGGAAATGGATAAAGATAAGGCTTCGCAAGACATTTATACAGCCTTAGCAGAAATCAACACCCTAATTGCAGCGGAAAAAATGTCTGTTGACAAAAAGAAAACCATTTTTTCCTTGTTGGGTGTCTTTTAAAAGGAATTGGAAGCCATGAGAATAGAAAAGGAGAAGGCTTTGTCGGAAGTGAAAGTTTATAAAGAGCTATATGAAAAGAGTTCTAGTGAAAAAACAATTGCAATGCCAACATATGCACAGGTTACTTCACAAACTACAGATTCGCATAAAAATTTAGCTTTTAATAAGACAGTAATGATGAAAAAACATACCTTGTTTGTTTCGTCTACCACCAATAAGGATTCCAGGGAAGTGCAGAAGATAGTCACTACAAAATTAAATCCTTCAAAAGAAAAGATTAAGATTAGGACCTTAAGACCTGCAGGTAAAAATATAATAGTGATTGAGATGGATTCAGAAGAGGATCTGAGGAAAATCATGGAAAGCAGAAATTTAAAGGACCAGGAAATAAAAATAGAAAAACCAAGGAAACGTAATCCTCTTATGATAATGTATGATGTTTCATCTGGCGCAAAGGAGGATGAAATTAAGCAAGATATATATATTCAAAATTTCGAAGACCTAATGTCGCAAAAAGATTTTGATGAAGCCTTTAATTTTACATTTAAAACAGGTAAAAGGGATAGAGCAACAGTACACCATATAATTGAAGTCTCATCAAAGATACGTAAAATGATCATTCAAAAAGGAAGGCTATATATTGGATTTCAATCTGTCAATGTAAAGGATTTCATCTCTGTAGCAAAATGCGCTAAATGCCAGGATTTTGGTCATGTAGCCAAATTCTGCACCAGGGCTTAAGTTTGTGGACATTGCGGAGAAGCTGGGCACTATAGGAAGGATTGCGCAAAGGATAAACAGCCTGCAGTCTGCATTCCTTGCAATCTCAGGAAGAAGAACTGTCCTGGAAAGAAAGATTGCCCTACCTATAAATTGTTTTGGGAAAGACTCATTAGCCGTACTAATTACAAATAATGGATTTAGTTCTATATAGAGCGAAGAAAAAGAAACCCAAAAGGAATACCCCAAGTAGAATTAGAAGAAATCTGAGAAGAGTTATTGAACATAAAGCTAGGTTAAGTCAATTGAAGAATACTATGGACAAATGTATCCAAACGGATTCTTATGCTTATCAAAATTTTGTTAAATCTTCAGATAGTCAGTGTGACATTGGATTAATAGTAAAATCAGTTGATCAGGATTTGTTAAAGCCGCCTTTACCACCCAAGATGAAGAGAAATATTCCATATAGTAAAATTAGAGAGCGACAAACTTCAAACAATCTGGAAGCTTATACAGAAGAAATAATTCCTACTCCCAAGTAGTCCTACACAAAATAGAAAATGTCATTCCGCAGGAGCCTGATAGAATTTCGATTTCAGTTGATTACGATAAAATTCTGGATTCAGACAGTTCTGAAGATGAGAATATAAAAATAGATAGTAAAACTTATTCTACCCCCACATACATCTACAATACATTAGAAAATACTATGCAGTTGAGTAGGCTGGAAGAACGGCAAATCCTAATAGCAGCTCTCCGTCATGTCATACGACATCTTCATGAAAAGGGTGATTCAATTGTCTTCCCACTACCTGATGCCATTGACCGTATGGAATTAAAATCTCATAATATAACAACTGAACCTAAAGAACTCTTGGATCTATTGGAAACCGTCTTTTCAAGAAGGAATGAGAAATTGGATCTAAATGAGATATATTTACATTTTGTTAAAAGTTACGGCAGGATAGTGGTAGATATGAGTCAGCCATGGCCAAATTGTTATGCACACATAAGACATGATGGGGCTACCTATCCTAAGATATCCTGTCCAAAAGCCACTAGTATTAAACCCATTATACCTAAAGTTCATTCCACCCATACAAACTCTCCCTTCCGAAATAAGTCATCTACAAGAAGTCATCCAAATATAGTTAATATCATCAAGAACTCAACATCTAAACAAAGAAATAGTGTCTCATTTCCCAGAACAATGTCTTCTAAAGTTGTAAAATCTAGATCCACACGATCTACTACAAGTGCAGTTCCTCCGCAAATGGCGCGTACTTCGTCTTCTAGTAGACTCCTAGGGCAAAATATGTTCAATAGCATTAAGGAATACTATCAATCAGTTGAAGGGCGTTTTTCATCTGGCAGCAAGAGCTTCTCAAAAAATTCTAAAATTGATAATGGCTAATATAAATTCATCCAAGTTATTAAATATAGTACAAATTAATGCACAAAGAAGCAAGTTAGTAATGACTGAACTAAGGAAGCTCATTGAAGAACTGAGTGTTGATATTCTGTGCATTCAGGAGCCATATTCTGTAAACAGTAAATTAGTCAATATGCCGGTCATGGCTAGGGTAGTTGTAGAATCAAATCCTATGTCCGCAATAGTGGTTATAAATAATAATTTACAAGTAGTCAATATATCACAATTTTCGGATTCACATACCAATTGTGTGGAAATTCTATATGGAAGCGGTTCATTCATATTAGTAAATTTATATTTTCAATATAGTGATAACATTGACATCTATATCAGCAAAATTAGAAATATATTTAATTTCTTCAGATTCAGAGATACATTATTTGTTATGGATGCAAACGCCAGATCTCCCTGGTGGTATGATACCACCAGAGATGCAAGAGGCGAGAAGTTGGAAGATCTTATCTCTGAACTGAATTTATGTATTCTTAATCAATCTTTTAATCCGCATACATTTCAGAATAGAGCTGGAGTTGCTTCAAATATTGATGTTACACTCTGCAATAATAAAATGTTTAGCAAAATTCAAGATTGGAAAGTTGGTCAAGATATAACTTCAAGCGATCATCGCTTAATTTATTTCAAATACGCATTTCAAATAAGTTCTCCTTGTTCTGGTTATATGAAGCCAAAGAAAAATTTTGCACAAACGAATTGGGAAAAATTGAAGAACCATGTCAATGATGTCATCTCAAATGGAACCCATGAAGTTAAGGATGCAGATAAAATCACCAATATAATTACGGAGGCAATCAATACATCTGTACCAAATTTAAGATCTAAGAAATTTACTGAAAATATTTGGAATGATGCTTTGGAAACCGCAAGGAGGAAAATGCGTAAGTTAAGGAAGATCTATCAACGATCCATGATTGATGCTCAAAGACAATATCATTTACATAAATATAGGGAGGCAAAGCAGAAGTTCAAATCCCTTTTATTCGAAACTAGAAGTAGATCCTGGATTAATTTTGTAGAGAAACAGCTTGATAATAATATTTGGGGTATTCCGTATAAAATAGTAATGGATAAGATCAGACGACCGGAAGTATTATGTACTCTCGAAAAAGATGATGGCAGCAGAACATCAAATTGGGAAGAAACTATTCAATATTTGCTTGGAATATTGCTACCAGATGACGAAGTTGATAACGATAATTTGTCGAACATTATTAAAAGAATTGAATCAAATCTAAATTATGTTAATTATAATGTCATTCTACCTTTCGATGTCACAGAAACTAAGCAGATATTCAGTAAATTGAAGAAGAAGAAGAAGAAGAAGAAGAAGAAGAAGAAGAAGAAGAAGAAGAAGAAGAAGAAGAAGAAGAAGAAGAAGAAGAAGAAGAAGAAGAAGAAGAAGAAGAAGAAGAAGAAGAAGAAGAAGAAGAAGAAGAAGAAGAAGAAGAAGAAGAAGAAGAAGAAGAAGAAGAAGAAGAAGAAGAAGAAGAAGAAGAAGAAGAAGAAGAAGAAGAAGAAGAAGAAGAAGAAGAAGAAGAAGAAGAAGAAGAAGAAGAAGAAGAAGAAGAAGAAGAAGAAGAAGAAGAAGAAGAAGAAGAAGTCATGTGGGCCAGATAACATTCCTAATGAAGTTTTAATGCAGTTGCAACATATCATAATTCCTTACCTAACAGATTTATTTAATGATTGTCTTTGGAAAGGCTATTTTCCAACATGTTGGAAAATAGCTAGAATAATAATATTAAGTAAAGGGCAAGATAAAGATCCTTCAAAGGCCAAATCATATCGCCCTATATGTCTTCTCAACGCTATGGGTAAAATATTTGAACATCTGATAAATAAACGCATAAGGGTATATCGTGAGATGATCGGATTAAATGAGAGGCAATATGGTTTTAGAAAAGGTCGCTCTACAGAGGATGCCATTAATAATATTTTAAATACAGTTAGTAATTCAAATTTCAAATATGTTATAGCAATATTTATAGATATTTCTGGAGCATTTGATAATCTCTGGTGGCCCTTCTTCTTTCATCGACTTCGTCAGAAAAATTATCCTGCAGCCATTTATAATTTACTTAGAAGTTATTGTCAAGATAGAGTTGTTTTCATTTAAGGCGTCAATAAATGTATTTATAAGAACATCACCAAGGGATGTCCTCAAGGTTCAGTTTTAGGTCCCACCTTTTGGGATATTGTAATGGAAACACTTCTTGAAAAAACAGAAGGAGTATGTAGCAATGTTATAGCTTATGCTGACGACGTGGCCTTCCTAATTGAAGCCAATTCTAGAGTTCAGTTGGAGGAGAGATCAACAGCATTAATGGATATTTTACATTCGTGGTGCTTAGAATCGAAATTGGAGATTGCACCTCATAAGTCAACATATATATTGTTAAAAGGTTCTCTCAAGAGGAATCCAATTATTAAATATAATAACAAAATAATCAAGACAAATAAGGATACCAAATATTTAGTAGTTAAATTAGATGAAAAATTAAATTTTGTTAATCATATGGACCATGTAAGACAGAAAGCAGATAATGTAATGCAGAAGTTGACAAGGATTGTCAATACGAAATTCAAAATTTCTTTAAATAATATAATTACATATCATTATACCATCTTCGGCTCAATTATTACTTATGCTGCTGGTGTTTGGGCAGATAAGACCAATACTCAATATAATATAAAACGTTTGAGAAGTGTTCAAAGGAAGATATTATTAAGACACACTGGAGCCCTCTGTACTACCCCTACAATGGCTCTTCTAGTTGCTACTGGTATTTGGCCTATTGATTTATTAATTCGATTAAGAGGAGCACTGTTTTGGCTCAGAAGAATAAATTGGGATAAAATTAAAATTATTATTGGCAGATGTTTTAATAAGTTAGAAATTAAGAAAGCCCTTTTTATGCAGTGGCAAGAAGAGTGGGAAAGTATTAATGTACGAAGGCGAACTTTTGAAATATTTCCATCAATTTTTGAAAGATTAAAATTAAAGCACATAAAACCAACAAAAGGTCTATTACACTATATAACTGGACATGGACCCTATGGGACGTATTGGCTAAAAATAGAAAAGATTATATATAATGCCAATTGTAGAGTTTGTGGTATTCTGGATAATCCGGAGCATGCAATATTTGAATGCCAAAAATATCCTATTTTGGAAAAAGAGAGACAATTATTAAGAGGACATTTTCTAGCAGAAATAATAAGAGACAAGGAGATGTATAATGTATTGGCAAACATAGCTAATACTGTTAGCGAGTTGTCTTGGGAGAGAGAAATCATCAGACCTGCACCGGTTGCGCCTAGAGCTCTACAACCCCAACCCAGTAGACGTTCGGAGAGGCTAAGGAACCAGGATGATGACAGACTCCGACGTTCCCAGATGGCGGGTAACGAGGACATCAAGATCGACACATCCCAGCAAATCGACAGACGCAGAGGATTCTATGTCTCAATGGGCCGTATGGAGTGGGCGGAGAGGAGAAGGATTCGACCAAAGAGGCATGCAGATGAATCCTACTCCGAATACAAGAAACGTCTAGCCGAGTGGAGAGTTCAACAGGAAATCGCATCCAGCATTCCGGAGGAGGACTCCTAGGGAATTATAGTGTTGTGTAGTGTAGTGCTAGTGTTAGTTTTGAATTGGGGGAGCATTCCTCCCCCCTTATAAGTTATTTTTTGAAAATAATTTTGTTTTAATTTAAATTTTTAAGGGGGGGGGGCTTGTCCCCTCCCGTATAAATATTAATTGTTTAATAGGTGAAGTGATTAGAGTAGTGGAGAAATGATGGTGAGGAGGAGAGAGATGTGTTAGTGAAGAAGTAGTGAGAGTTGTGGTGGTGATTGATAGTGAAGTTTATGGAGAGGAAATGTTATTGTGGAGTTTAGTAGTGAGAATGTTAGAAAGAGATTTGATAGTGAAGTTAAAGGTGGATTTTGTGAATAGTGGATGGAGGGATAATATGATGTGGTGGAGTTTAGTTGATGAGATTTGAAAGGTGGATAGGGAAGTGAGGATTTATGAAATGTGGTGATGATTTTTTGAGAGAATTAGTGATGATGGAGTTGAAATTAAGATGGATAAGATGAATTAGTGAGATGAGGTGGTTTTGGGATGTTAAATATGGAATGATAATATTTTGTGTGTATTGTGTTGAATGTTAGAATAGAAGTAAATTGTATATTAGAGAAATTGAAATTATTAAAAATTTTATATTATTTAGTGTGGATGAGTGAGAATATATATTCATGAGAAATTATTAAAATATATTATATTGGTGAGTAATGTGGTTTTTTGGAATTGTTTATAAGAATGTATGATTTTGTATGTATGGATTGTTTTATTAATAATATCTTTTTAAAAAATTTATTGTTTTAAATAATTGGTGAAGTGTATAATTTGATTGAGTGGTGTTTTGATGTTTGATTAAAATTTTTGTAGTTTAAAAAATTTTATAGTATTGTTAATTAAATGGTGTGAAAGTTTTGATATTGAAAAATTGAGTGAATGTTATGAATAATTTGATAAATATTTTTAAATTATATTTTGGAATATTAATTTTGTTATTTTGAATGAGTGTATTTTATGTTATAATGCTGGGTACCAGTATTATCATATTGGTTGCCGGTATGAAATAGTGTTCTAGTTTGTTGTTGTTTAGCTGGTTCCCAGTTAAATTTTCATTTGATTACTGGATTCCAGTAATTAAGTATTTTGTAGTTAAAAATTGGTAGTCTTATATTTTTATTTTTATTTTAATCTTTTTACTGTTTTGTTTTTTTAATTATCTGAAAAATAATTGTGTAGTAGTTAGTTTATTTGTTTAATAAATGTAAAATTTGGAAATTACGTCCCGGTTTTAGTAATTAGGTACCGGGACGGTGAATTTTCAGATTTTATTTATTTATTTATTTATTTGTCCACACCCCCAACACAGGACACTAGGTGTTCCCCGGCGTCCCTCAGCTGGTCTCCTGTCTCCGGCGTAGCGGACACCCCTCGTTCTCGACGTCGGGATAGATGCTACCTTGGCCGCCTCCATCCTTAATGCCGCTGTCAGCGCCCCGTGGATGTTTTTATAATCGCCGAGCATTAGGCGCTGACGAATCTCCGTGTCCTGTACCCCGTCGACAAAATCGTAGGCGGCTTCCCGAGATACGAACTCCAGTGGCAGGTCAACCAAGGCCTTGCTAGCCAGCTGCTCAATCGCTATGGCGAATTCCTGCAGCGTCTCCCCCGGCTGCTGTGACCTTGCCTTTAGCTGGCTGCGGTATGCTGCGGTTAAGCGGTGGTTCCCGAAGCGATTCTCCAGGGCCTCCCAGATGTCCTTGGGCGCCACCGTTGTCTGCACCGCTTTTAGGACTTCCGTGGCCCGTCCCTAGAGGCTGGCTATTAGCTGTGTGGCCTCCTCCTCCGGTGACCATCTGTTGTGCTTGGCCACTGTGTCGAACTGGCGGCGGAAGACCTCGAATGTTGACGCGCCGTCATTTTTCGGAGGTTTGACGTGCGCTGATGTTGTGTCGCGTCCCGGTGCGTCAGCCTTCTAATCCTTCAGTCTCCTGCCGACGACGTCCTCCACCATGGCGTTCAGGGACTTGACGCTATTGTTGGCATTTTCCTCTAGGTCATTGAAGCGGTTCGCCAGGTCCTCGACGCGCTCGTCCACTTGGCCCATCCGCTTGCCCAGCTCCGTCACGTCATCTCTCACGCCGGCCAACTGTTCCTCAAATTTGGCGGCGAGGTCCTCGTTCGCCTCCATTTCCGTGGCCAGACTGTCGTTCGCTGCCTTCATTTCTGTGGTCAATTCGGTCTTTATTTCTTTCAACTCTGCGGCCAGGTTGTTATTTGCCGCTTGTGTTTTTGTTGTTAACTCGTTCATCTTCGCGGCCAAGTTGTTATTTGCCGCTTCCGACTTCGCTGTTAATTCGTTCATCTTCTGCAAAAGCATTTCCAATGCCGATTCCATGGCCATAATGTTCCGTGATGTTGTTATCCCGCTTCCTGACACCAGTTGTGACTTTGTGGGTTCGTGAAATGATAAAACCAGGTTATAAAACACAAAAACTACACTTTATTCTCCTAGCAAATACATTCGTCCATCACAATTTGCTAGCTAACCTCAAACTGTTTATTTTCTCTCTAACAACTACTCTCATCTGTCTCTCACTTCCGGTAACGATCGGCCATCATTTTTCATCGACTTCGCGAGCCTACCACCAGGGTGACAATATCTAGTCATTACTCTACCAGAAGGTCCATCTTTAAAAAGTCCCAGTACTGTTTTGTTTACCAAAGGTATTGCATATACGTTATCATGTGGGTAATTTGATGTATCAAAATACTGCATGTGAGTTTTGATAAATTCATAGATATCACTACCTGTTTCAAAGATAAGTGCATCTGTGTCCTTATAATTTAAAGTTAAATCATTTAAGATCTTTTTCAGGACATTATAATAAAAGTCATACATGATATATTTGTGGAAACGTAGAGTCAAATCATAGGTTCAAATCCCGGCTATGGCATTGAATTTTTAAGTCTGACTCTACATTTCCACAATTTAGCCTACACACGGCCCGTGTGAAAGAACAATTAATTTCCATGATAAATTTGGATAAGTCAAGAATCGCATGGCCAAAGGATATAGGCTTGCACATATTAATTTACTCTCTTAATAACCTAATTCTGAAAAGATTTTCATAAAAAATTATATAACTTTAGAATGTTTGGTGCGATATGAGCTTTAACACCGGTTTCCAACTCGTAACGACCCTGAAGTCATAAGAACAGACATCTCCATAAATTTCCCATAAACATAATTGCTTTTTTTTTTTCAAAGATTCTCACCAAATTCAGACTTTTCCTCGGCTGGCTTTTTGGCATTCAGATCAATATACTTTTTCAATCAATGGGATTCCTTATAAGCTAACGCTCCATGTATGCATTTGAATTTCATTCCTAATCTCTGTTTCATATAACCTTGCCCCACTGAAATGTATCACTCCGCGTTCAACAACCCTCCCCCTCGGCCTAATTGGCTAATGCTTTCGCGTCATAGGCCATAGGTGGTGCCTTCCCGTCACATTTAAACCTGCAGTAAATGTCGTAATAATTGCCGGGAAGATAAATACAATCATACAAAAATCATACAAATAAGGATATGAAGGCATGCAAAAATACAAGTTTATAATGAACTGAGCAATGAAACTGAGAGAGTTTATAATGAAAGGCCTTTGGCCTTTTCCACTGGGATTTTTTAAACCAGCACACACACCTTTCAAAAATGCTTGTCTTTCAGTCTTAAAAGTCGTGTCACACCATACTTTACTTTTCATGTGTTCTTCGTGTATATTTAGCGATTTGTGTCTCGGTGCAGTGCGGTTGTCTTTAAATAGCGTCTTCACCACACAGCAATATCGCCTCTGTCTTTTAGCACATTTTTCTTGCCTCTTTTTTCATTCACAAATCCCAGCTGTATAAGCAATCTGCTGAAATTTGGTAAATCAGCATCCTCATTTACAGCAGACGAAATGTTACTTATGTTAGGGGGTTCGTTTCTAAAGAAAAACTACACAAATGACGACACACAACACTTTTCACGTATTTTCTCCGAGCACGCACTTTTGTTTATTCCTGCTTTTGCCTGGAGTGGTAAGTTTTCCTGTTTCCTCAATTTCATGTCGCGATGTTCCTACGGATCTAACACTCACACCTGTAACTTCAGAGCACAGTTGTTCGACTTCTCTCACTGACAAAGACGGATTCTTCTCTGTGAGTGCATTAAACACATGCAACACAATTCTTTTTTCGCCTGTTTGTAAATAATTATCCTTGCGATACTTCAGCGAAAAACTGGCGGTAGACTCTGCCATTATACATATAATAAGTACATGCGCAATAAACAATCAATAAAATAATTTAGCTCCCGCACTCTCGAAAAGCGATGCATGACTAATCCAGTTCAAAACAAGGTCAGTGATAAAAGTCATATAAACAAATGTCACCACTACCGCTAAATCACGTGCTATCGTGCCATGTGCTTGAGAGCAAAGGAACCTCCTCTTTACTTCGTTTAAGAATTAACATGCATTTCAGATAAATCAACTCTGTTGCGTAATATATTTAATTAAAACAGTTACAAAAATATAAATTTGACAATTCTCTTCCAAAATATGATATATCACCATGTTAAATAACGAACTAATTTTTACCGCACGACAGTCATTATCACAATAGCAACCAATGAGAGGTGATTAGGTCACGTGACCGTTAAGAGATACTGGGCAAGCTTACGTGAAACAAGGTATAATTGCATGCAATATTGCAGATTATGGTGATGTATAACATATTAATGTTTAATTGACAAGGTAGCAAGCAACTTTTTTTTATTTATCATTTGGAAGAATACCGCACCTTGGGCATAATGGTAGATAGTTAGGTGTGGTTTTCCCGCCGGAGGTGTATCTCTTACTGAACTAAAGATTGTTCTCCAGTGTCTGCGAGATGCAGGTTACAGGCTCTTGATCGTAAGTAAGATTGTTTTACCAGAAAATGTGCATCATAATTAGATAGACAATGGAAAACTATTTGAATGAAATTTGGTAGTTTTCTGTTCAAATTACAAGAATTGTGTGCTGTATCCAGACATTTACCCAAAATGTGACAGTAGTCTCTGACTTTTGTCACATTAGGTTCAAAATCATGTTTACATGGGTAATACTGATTTTCATTTCGGAAATTTGTTTCCTCCTCATCCAACATATTCAATTCTTTTTTCTGTGAATATTCCTCAATTACATCATCTACAATTACAGTTAGTTCCTTGAAAAAACATTGAATCGCATTAGGACCTCTAAAATGTTTGAATTTTGATCAGGAATTATCATACTCGCATACTAATTTTAGCGATATTGAAATTGCTGCATGCCTCTACACCATTCTTTTACAACTGTTGTCATCAGATGGTTGACACGAGTGAACCCTTTTAAGTATTGACTCTCTACCGACACAAGTTACATATGGAACTAGAGTACACTTGGAATATGCATTGAATTCAATTGTGTCATTCTTAACTAATTCAGGCATAGATATAGGTTTGTGTTTAGCTAAATTTGATTCAGGTCACAAACAGCTTTCACATATACACATTTTACGTTTACTTTTATTTATCTGTTTAGACAACAGAAGCGATAGATCATTTCTTAAACAATAGTGTGACTTGGAATCATTACCTATTCTTAATAGTTTTCCATTAGGTTTTTTTGTTTCTCTCTCTCACTTTTTTGTTGTAATTTACATCCTCCAACGTTAAGACATATCGGACGGTGAATGAATTGGGTGAAATGATGCTCAAATAATTCCAGGTCCATGGAGCTTACAGTTACCCGACATTTGTCTTTCAGGATAAGGGAAAAAAAACGGAAAAACCTTATCCAAGTAAATCACCCTGAATGAAATTCAAACTCTGGACCTCTTGAACGTGAGTCAGAGACACTACCATCCCGTCTACGGAGGCGGGCATTTTTTGTGTGTGTCTCTGGTTTAACAGAACAAAATTATTGCATGATCGTTTAGGCCGCATACTGTTATAGATATTGTGACTTTGTGGGTTCGTGAAATAACAAGACGAGGTTACAAACGCAAAAACTACACTTTATTTTCCTAGCAATACACCGTTTACCATTACAAAATTGCTAGATCACCTCAAAAAAACTGTTTATTTTTCTAACACTATATAACGGTACGTGTCCTGGAGGGAACTAGGTGATATTAATAAATGCTCACACTATAATCTTAACTAATTTATTTAACAACTAAACCTACAATTAAAATATTAATAACACGTAAACCCTTTGTATTTTAATAATTCAATAATTAAATCCCATTACCCAATTCGTATGTTTTACCATTTCCCTTATTATCTTTAATTCCTATATCTAAATCTTACATTTAATTAAGCTGTTTCAATTTTGATGCCCATCTGATATTCTTAAGTTTCCAAATGTGTTAATAGATTTTGTATTCAAATCAATCCTTGGCAGTAAGTCTAGCACAGAAATAAAGCCTCTTTACACACATATTACATGTAGGATTATGTGTAGGATCTGCATCCTGGTCCCAAGCGACGTGGAGTAGTCTAGCACTTCCACACAAGAATCCGCCCCGAGATTTAGCTCAGGAGGCTTATATAGGACCTGTCAGACAACGCCTTAATGTCGTCATAATATCCTAAGCAAAGGTGACCATTTCCCGTCACGTAGTCCAGCTTGGGAGAATCCGCCTAACCGCAATTGCTCACCAGCGGAACACAGATGTGAGTAAGTTTCCTTTTGTGTTCTCACAAAACATACTATTTTACAAAGAGACCTTATAACTGCTAGCTTTTTGGTTTTCCATGAAATTGTATATTCGTAGGTAACCTTTTACCCGCGAGCAGACACCGGACACGTCGGGGTATCAATTTAATGTACAGGATGTTCCCAACCTTTACCTGGGAATGGACGCGTGCTCGGCGGGGCACTATACCCTCCCCACCTTGACATGAGCAATGGGTACAGGAGTACCGATTGCGAACCTCTCAATTAGCTTGGTGAGTACTCATTTCTTTCAATTCCTGTGCAAATTGTAAATAAGACAATAATTTTTTTTTCTTAAGTAATTTTGGATTGTCTATATAAATATTTGTTTTTGTTTCAGATGTCTGGGCAACGTCTAACTATGTAAGTATCTTCCCTTAAACTAGTTACAATGACAATACAATATTTTAGTATAGTGTGAGATGTGTTACATAAATTCCTTTGGTGTCAACTTGTTTGGTGTGTGATTTGGTGAGGGTCCACCCTCAGTATAGTGAACTCGTTGTAGCAAAACAAACTGTTGGTTCTTTCCTATCACTTTCTTCTCGCGTCGTGGGATCTGTGGTTGTAGTTCTTCCCACGAGTTGTTCTCCTTCCTCAGCTTCCTTAGCGTCTCGGGTTCTGGTCGAAGATTGGCTCCTGCGCGATAACAGCTTCCGTTGCAGTAGCAGACGAGGGCACCAATACCTTTTGGTGATCCCTAGTACCAAGGCGATACCCAATACTGCCAGTAGTAACCCGATACCAATCCAGAAGTGAGAAGGAGCCTCTTGTTGCTGGTTCAGTGACTCGCGTGCCTCATGCCCGCTCTTGGCGAGCTGATGTAGTGAAACCTGCGGCGGTCGATCGTCAATCTGGATCTTGGTTTGAAGGTCTTCCAGCTTCCTCAGGTGCAGTGGATGTCGATTGGGGTTCGACAGGTTGTGCTTCTCCGCAGGCGACAGCAGGCCGCTGATATCAGGAACCACGATAGCTTCTTCTTCCAGATTGAGCTGCGTCTCTCCGACGATGGCCGCTAGTAGCGTCATCGTATCGGAGTGGTAATGGCAATCGAGGTCATCAGTCAGTAACCCAGTTGCGTGGAGGATCAGTGGCCTGAAACGTGTCTCTCGACCAAAACAGGTTTTAGCGATCTTTAGAGGTTTCGATACTGAATAAACCCAATAATTCTTCTTTTGGGTTTTTACATGGTACCAGACAGGTGGGAAATCAGGTCTTAGGATGACTCTTTTACATAAGGTGTGGACATTTTCTTCTTGCCCAAAGAATAAAGAGGATATGCATGTTGGGGAGGTAGAGGAGTACAGGGCAAACTCCGCTGAGCAAACGGAAATGGTTCCGGATTTGCATGAGTTAAGGTGGGACTCTGTGAGTAAGGCATATTTCTGCCTGTCACTAGATACTGCCAGGTACGGGATTGATGTATGTATAGTTATGTATTTCCCTACCTCCTCCAATTTTGTTGGTAACGGCACCACCCTGTATAAATCAAGTGTTCGATCAGCTCCCTTTAAAGGAACCCGAATTAGAATTCTGATTGCCGCTGGCATCGAATATGCTGTAACGTCACATAGTTTGTAATATGCGTGCATATCTGATAACTCGGCCCCTGCCAAAAGTGAAGTTCCCAAGGGAAGCTTAAGTCCCACAGTTTGCAAAATCTGTGACAGATTTCTAGGCGGCACAATAGCTGCGCTAAGCCTCACTGTGGCAATTACGTCTAAACCTTCCTGAAGTTGTATCAATTGTTGTTGCAAATTTAGTATAAACAATGAAAGTTCCCTTATCACTGACGATATCCTAAACTGATTTGTTACCCAAATTTTAAATTCGTCCACATCATTCTCTATGACTTCCCCATGACGAGTGATCTGTTTGATTTCCTTCACTAGCTCATCGGTTAAGCCCTTTAATATTTCAGTGTTGTGGGTAGCTCGACCATCTAATTCCTTAATGTATGTGAACTGATCTTCGGCTACATGAACTAGCTTAGCAGTCGTAGTTGCATATTTCGCGATCTGCTGATGTACTTTGTTTATTTCCGCTCTGTCGGGAGTACCAAACAAAACTTTTAACACCGATCCGCCTACATCGATAGCTCCACGTTTCCTCCTAACATCTTTAGCAGGTAAGTACTGCTCTATATTTCCCATCTCATTTTTCAACAATTCATATACCCTTTCAAGTCTTGTAATTTCGTCCCAATCTATTTGATTGCCTGTATAATTAAATCTGTGCTCATCCAACTTTCGAAAAAGATCGGTTATTTTGGTTATAGTGTTTACATAACGCTGGATAGGCACGTCGATGCTAATAGTCCATCGACTGCCAGTGACTAGTATTGTCTCCTGATAGGCGAAGATCACCCCTTTTGTCATAAGAGGTCCTTCGGGCGAGACATCTAATGGGTCTCGGTCATTACCACGTTTTGCCAAAACGCAACCTGAAAAAGCCAAAATTAATACGAATTAGATTCGTTCGCGCCATCTTGTATAGTACGCTGTTACTTCTCTAGCATTTTTGTCTTGCCCATTATGGCTCTCATTTCCTACATTATTTTCTACGCATTCGCCGGTTACTGACTCTTCTCGTACATTACTAGTGGATGGTTCGTCCGGGTTTCGAACTCACGACCTTAGTTTCCATGGCAAACTTGCGGGTCGTTCTGCCTGATTTCTCCCTTTATTCCCCTTATATTTCCACGTTGGATCTCTATGTTCCTCATCTATTTGAGGTAAATTTATTTCTTCGTCGCTTTCATTATTATTTCTATTCAAAGTTTCTACACAATTTTCATCTCTTGTGGGTTTTTCAGCTGCAATATCTTCGCTCACAAAGCTTGTACCCGTTATCACTTCCGGCCAGGCATCCGCCGTGGCCTCTACTTCCTGCCTCCCACTAGCATGACATTTCTTCAATCTGTTTATATGCACGCAAATTGTTCTGCCTGTTTCCAGTTGCAGCTTATAGCTTAAGGGGGTAAGTTTCTCTACAATACGATACGGTCCGCCGTATCTTGCAGCTAATTTTCTATTTGCCTTCTTTCCTATGTATGGCTTGTCCAAGTAAACGTAATCTCTGACTTCAAACTCTATATTAGATGCTTTTTTATCATAATGTTGCTTTTGTTTAAATTTGCTTTCTAGTATGTGGTGATACGTATTGTTGTATGCCTCACTCAATCTTTGTTTCATAGCTTCGAGATGTTCCTCAGCACTACTGAGCTCTGTTTGGCTAACCTTAGGTTCGAGTTCCATCATTGTTGGCAATCTCATTTCTCTCGCGTAAAGTAAATAAAAAGGACTGTAAGTCGTTACTGCATGTGGTGCAGATCGATACGCCATCAGCGTGAACGGCACCATCCGATCCCATTCGTCTCCATGTTCAGTTATAATCATGGACAGAGAATCATTTAAGTATCTATGATATCTTTCAATCGCGGAATTTGATTGCGGGTGCAATGGGCTACTACTTACGTGTTTTACACGGAATATCTTGCAAATTTCTGTAAATAGTGCTGATTGAAAATTCGTTCCCTGATCTGATAAGATTTTCTCTGGTGACCCATACCTACAGTAAATTTCTGTTACCAATGCTCTTGCTACTGTATTAGCGGTTTGGTCTGGTATAGGTATTGCTTCCGGATACTTCGTAAAGTGATCGATGGCAGTGAGAAGATATTTATTTCCAGCTTTTGTGATATTCAAAGGTCCCGTAATGTCAATCGAAATTACTTGAAATGGTCTAGTTGCAGTCTCTGAGATACCCAATGGTGCAACGTGTTTTCTTGTAACTTTTCTTTTAGCACATGTTTCACATCTCTGTACATAACATTTCACATCTTCTCTCAGTGAGGGCCAAAAATATCGCTTTTCCAGTACTGCTTGGGTTCTTTTAGCGCCTTGATGTGCGCTATACGTCGTATCATGGTGCATCGAAATTATTTCGTTCACCATTTCTCTTGGCACAACTAGTTTCGGGTTTTGGTTACACCCTGTATACAGCACACCTTCCTCGTCCAGAAAAACTTCATGATTTAAGCCTGATTGATATTCTGTAATCAGTTGGTGACAATATTCATCTAATTGTTGCTGCCTTTTCAGATTATACGTCGAGGATGGCCAGTGAGCAGACTCCGCCGCCCTCTCCTCCTGTGACCGGTCAAGATGGACAACTGCAAGAGGTGCTTCCGGAGACTCGCCCAGTGTCTCCAACCGTGATAACGCATCAGGTACGATGTTTGCTTTACCTGGCCTATGGTTAACTGTGAACTCGTACTCACTCAGTGCCAACATCCATCTCGTTAGTCTTGCACTTAGAGGATTCTTTGTAGTAAGCAGCCATGTAAGGGCTTTATGGTCTGTGTAGATAGTAAATTTGTGCCCGAAAAGGAACATTCTAAATTTCTTTACACCAAACACAACGCTAAGTAATTCCTTTTCTGTTGTAGTGTAGTTTTGCTCGGCTGACGTTAACAATCTGCTTACAAAGCCTAAAGGTTTATCTAAATTGTCACATTCTTGACTTAATACAGCCGAAATTCCTATATTTGACGCGTCACATGCCAACACAAATGGCTTTTCCAAATCAGGGTGTGCTAACAATGTTTGTCTTGGTAAAGCATTCTTAAGAGTAACGAACGCTTGCTCTGCTTCTTCGTTCCAAACAAATTTTTGATTTTTCTTCGTCAACTGAGTTAATGGTTTGCTTATCATTGAAGATTCCGGTATAAAGGCCCTGTAGTAGCCTATCGCGCCAAGAAATGATCTCACTTGTTTTACGGTGCTTGGTCTTGCTAACTTTTTAATTGCCTCAACCTTTGAGTAATCTGGTTTTATTCCTAGCGCACTAACAGTATGACCAACATAAATTACCTCTCTTTGTGCAAATTGACATTTATCTATACCAGGCTTTAAATTGGCTTCTTTCAATTTTTCAAATACCTGCCGTAAATTGCAAGCGTGTTCTTCTATGTCCTTACCGATTATGAGTATATCATCCATGTACACCAAACAGGTTAGTTCCTTAAGATTACCTAATACCAAGTCTATCGCTTTAGACCACGTGATTGGAGCCGAAACCAATCCGTACAGGAGTCTTATATATTGAAATGAGCCTAAACTCGAAGTGAAGGCTGTCTTAGGCCTGTCTGCTTCCTTTACCTTGATGGCATGATATGCAGAATCAATGTCGACCATTGAGAAATACGTATTACCAGAAAGCATGGATAAATTTTCCCTTATATCCGGCATCGGCCAGGTCGGCACTTTTGTTACGGCGTTTAAACGCCTGTAATCTACACACAATCTATACTTAACTACTCCATTCACTGCCTTTTTCGGGACAAATAAACACGGGCTTGCCCAATCCGACTTCGTGTGTTCGATAATCTTCTTTTCTAGCATTTCTTGGATTTGTCTCTGTAACTCGTCCTTTAACGCAAATGGCACCCTGTATGGTCTCAATCTTATGGGTTTCGCATCCCCTGTATCGATTTCATGTTCGACTACTGTCGTACACGGTAATTCTCCTGAAGGTTCGTCCAAATACAATGGTACAAAATCATAGAGCACCCTTAACATAATTTCTCTCTCTCTCAGCGCTAGATGCTTTACCTTCTCTTCTATCACTCTGTAAATCTCATCAATTTCGGTTGTCTTTCGAAAGTCTGCATTTTCTCGCTTCTTCTTCAACTGTGGCTTCGTAACTCATAACATGTGCATATCACTGGTAGTAGCTATCTCTTCTTCACATAAAATACAACTCATTACTTCGCATTTAGGTTCTGGGTTCATGACTCCCACAAACCTGCCGACTGCCTGTACATCGGACTTCTGGCGCGCGGGGCTTACCTCTCTCTCTTTTCCCCTCAGATACTCACTTTCACTGCGATACAAGGTTCCCCCATCATTCCGGATATGATCAGGTTTCCCTTTAAATGTAATCGCGTCATTGGGCTGCTGATATTTGCCTCCTTGCGAAATATCAGGCGCTGGCCAGCGTCTCTCAAGCCCTGGGAAGACGAGCTTCCGCCTTTTTTGACCTGCCAGCTTACCGCCGGCCTGCCATTCCCCTTCTACCCCTCCTCCAGAGGTAGGATAATTGCCCGCTCAGTATGGCACATCACCACACCCCTTCTGCACGTCCGGCATAACCGCGCCCCATTTTCCATCGAGATCACCATGCCTCGATCTTCGGACTGCAGGTTCACAAGTCTGAACATATCGAGGATCCTCATATTGTGCGTAAAATGCCCTACACACTTTACACATCGCTACTTCTGCGTCCCTGGGCCTAGTATATAGCGTACTATTACTTCTCATCCAGTCGTCGTACTCCGTAGCTCTGCCTAGCTCCATCCCTTTTCTTAATGGTACACTCGTTGTTCCCATATTCAATACCTTCATTATACAATATTTGGCGTCCTTACACAACCTATCATTACTCCTCTTCAACCACGCTATCTCATTTCCGTCCTCCGCCGTAAGGACTCTGGACACAACTCTTGCCACATAAAATTTATCAACTTCAACTTCAACAGGCTCTACATACACTTCGAGGGGAAAAGTTCCTTTTGCAACTCGGTGCAAACGAGTGAGTATCTGGTTTTCCGTCTGGGGTAAAATTACGATGTTCTCGGCCAGTACCACATTCCATTTCCACTCATTCTCGACTTCGTCTACGTGAGCATTCTCTACTTCTTCCTCGTGCTCTCCATTATTTATATTTTCTAAGTGTGCTCTTCCCATCATGCGACTAGGAACCATCAGTGGAGTGATCAGGTCCACCCGCGGTCCTTGTCCAGGATCTAACTGCGATATGAGGTTAACTGAGCCGTATTTAGTTTCCATCCTCCCATGACGTATATCAATTATTGCTTCAACAAAATCCAAAAAATCCATACCCAATATGCCATCATATCTTTTGAATTTTAGGGGCACTACACAAAACTCATGACATATCAGAGTGGGAATGTCTCCGATTGTGAACCAAACCTTCTGTTCACCTATAATTTCAAACTGTGCACCAGTAACACTTATTCCTGAGAACTTTGCCCTTTCTAATTCTCCTTCTACTGCACCATGTTTTATAGCCGAGAAACTAGCTCCTGTGTCCACTAACATACACGAGGGCGTGTCACCCCCTAAATCTACTTCTAGTAGTAGCTCCTTGAATTGCGGGTTGTATGAAATGACGGGAAACGATTCTGGCCTTGAGCTGCCGAATTCCCGTTCTTCGACAAACCTGTCCCGTTTCCCTGAGGTCGTTGCCATGTACATTGTTTTGAAATATGACCCGGCATGTTGCATTTAAAACATCTGTTGTTTTCCAGCGGAGTGGAAAATGTGACGTGCCTGCGGTTAGCACTTCCTCTGGCAGTCATCTCTTTAGGGCGAGTGTCGTTATCTCTCCCTTGACCTTGCCCTTGTCCCACAGGTTGTCCCCTGCCAGGGTTGTACAAAGTTTTTGATTTGCTTCTGCAATCCTTAGCCAGATGTCCTTTCCTATTACAATTGAAACACGCCTTGTCCGTGCGCATCATGAACACCTTCTTCTCCTGAGCGCTCACATGTGACCCACTTCCTGAATGACCCCTTTGTTTTTCTGCGTTTTCTACGGTGGTCGCTATCCTAATCGCTGTTGTAAACGTATTAGGCATTTGATATCTAACTTGTTGGCCTATGACACCCCTCAGCCCATTCATGAAGGCCGCTAGCAGCCTCCGTTCTGCCTCCTCATTGAGGGTTTTCTGAACCACTGCATCATCTACGATTTTGATCGTTTTATGACACAGTTGCCTACACCGGTCAGCAAACACTTCCACACTTTCGTCTGACTTCTGGGTGGCGTCTTGCAGTGCGGTGTAATGATATTGCGCTGGCAATTTGTCCGTGAAGCGGTCAATAAGTGCCTTCTTAAAGTCATCCCATGTCACGTCATCACCCTTTAAATCTGACCTACCTCTAAAAAAGTGCAAAGCAGATCCTGCCAATTTTGCGCGAGCTATATTGAGTTGATCTACTTTAGTCCAATTGCCCACTACTGCCATTTGTTCAATGTTATTAATAAAATCTTTAACAGGTCGTCCCTTAGGATCCCCGGTGTATTCCTTTATCACGTTGGCAACGCTGACATCCTTAATCTTAGCAGCCGTGAGGCGAGCTAATTTTTCCTCAAGATCCTTTAACTTATCTTCCATTGCTGCCATTGTGTGAAATTTTGTTTTTCTCTTCCTCTTCTAGCCACGTCAACTGGAGAGAACAGAGAGCCGGCCGCTGGATGAGGCTCTGCAAGAGATCCGGGACAGCCACCAACGGGCGCTACGTGCGGCGGCGACAACGGCGGCGGCACGTATGAGAGCCGACCAATACCCTACACTGAGGGCGCGTCTTCGCCACCCGTTGTCTCCCAAGGATCAGAACCAAAAATTTCCCTGAATTGGACTCCGACTGCTAACCTCAAAATTTGTGTTTTTCTTTTTTTTTTTTTTTTTTGTGTAAAACGTATCCCTTTGGGCTATGGCGCCGCTGGATTTGTAAGATGTATATTCCCTTGGCTATGGCGCCGCTGGATTTGTAAGATGTATATCCCCTTAGGCTATGGAGCGCAGCTGGACACCCGACAAAATAAACCAGTACCTGAGAGCTTGAATACGTCTACTTTATTGACCTACGCACTTCCGTAGCGACACCACCACCCTTTGGAAATCTGGACACCCTTTTCCCTTCCGGTGTTCCTACCCTTTGTTGTAGCAACACCTCACCTGAGGCATAGTCATACAGGAAGTCAGTTCTTTCAATTTCTAGAACTTCGTAATCACAACCTGGGTCAATGTGGCGCTTCAAGATGCGAGTCTCAACATCAAACGTCACAGTTCCGTGTCTGTTATGGTGAGTATAAATCTTATACGATGGACAAGGAAACCCCTTAAGTTTACCCTTAATGGTGATTTCTATACGAGAGTCAGTAATCAGTCCTGCAAACTTATTTCTATGTCTCTCTAACAAAGACACATCAAACTTAGTGTATTTCTGAAAAAAATTTGTGATCAAAGTAAAAGCGTACTCGTCTGAATGTTTCAATGCCAAAGCACTAGTTGTCGCAACTACATGCACATACACAATTGTAAAAGTAACAGGTTCAATCTTCTGCTCGCAGCGAAAAATACACCTAAACATGTTCCATATGACACCTAATATAACACCTAGTTCAAATTTAATTACATCCCTAGGGTTCGAGAATCCCTTAGAATTCTTACTCGACCAATAATATTCCAATATATTGATTTTTCTATCCCACCGCTGCCACCAATCTATAACGGTAGTGTCCTGGAGGGAACTAGGTGATATTAATAAATGCTCACACTATAATCTTAACTAATTTATTTAACAACTAAACCTACAATTAAAATATTAATAACACGTAAACCCTTAGTATTTTAATAATTCAATAATTAAATCCCATTACCCAATTCGTATGTTTTACCATTTCCCTTATTATCTTTAATTCCTATATCTAAATCTTACATTTAATTAAGCTGTTTCAATTTTGATGCCCATCTGATATTCTTAAGTTTCCAAATGTGTTAATAGATTTTGTATTCAAATCAATCCTTGGCAGTAAGTCTAGCACAGAAATAAAGCCTCTTTACTCACATATTACATGTAGGATTATGTGTAGGATCTGCATCCTGGTCCCAAGCGACGTGGAGTAGTCTAGCACTTCCACACAAGAATCCGCCCCGAGATTTAGCTCAGGAGGCTTATATAGGACCTGTCAGACAACGCCTTAATGTCGTCATAATATCCCAAGCAAAGGTGACCATTTCCCGTCACGTAGTCCAGCTTGGGAGAATCCGCCTAACCGCAATTGCTCACCAGCGGAACACAGATGTGAGTAAGTTTCCTTTTGTGTTCTCACAAAACATACTATTTTACAAAGAGACCTTATAACTGCTAGCTTTTTGGTTTTCCATGAAATTGTATATTCGTAGGTAACCTTTTACCCGCGAGCAGACACCGGACACGTCGGGGTATCAATTGAATGTACAGGATGTTCCCAACCTTTACCTGGGAATGGACGCGTGCTCGGCGGGGCACTATAACTACTCTCAACTGTCTGTCGCTTCTGGTAAGGATCGGCCCCGAAGTTTCCCGAATCTCCACCGGCCATCATTTATTCATCGGCTTCGCAAGTCTACCGCCAGGGTGACAATATACTTTGACTCTGCTTTACGAATTTTTCAATTTGTTCAAGAGATACATGAAATGTTATTCCATTGAAATCAAATTCTTCAAACTTGTTATACTTAAAGCAAGTTCTTACTCCATGCTTATTAATCTTTGCAGGATATTTAGATGCAAGCAGACAATAGCCGAAAAATTTATTATTTTCATTTTTGAATAAGTTACCGCCTTATTGATCTTTATGTATTCTGGAAGCTTTGTATAGCATCCTGCATTCAAAGGACAGGCATTTAGAACTAATGAGCTTATCCAGTATAGAGATTTGGAACTACTTCTTGATTCGAATGTATCCATACTTGAAAGAATAGGTTCCTTAAGTTTACTCTCCTACCATTCACTAATATCTGTACTCTTTAAGATAGCTTCCATTTTGCTATGAAAATTAAATACTCCAATTATTTCATTGTCAGGAATCTGAATTACATACTGGCATTATAATGTACCACAAAATTTTTATTCCCGAAGGGTATTGCGTCAGATTGTTGCTAATGTCGTTGGTAACTAGAGTTTTACATTCATTCAAAAATAACTGATGATCTATCATATTTAGTACATTGTTTATCTGACTTGTGTAAATAGGATTTTAAATGATCATTCTATAATGTTAAATGTCAAATCCTTTTTCTCTGCCCACTCACCGATTCCATTTTAGATCTCTTTGCAGACATCCCATCGGTTTCTTTGGATTTTCTCTCCACTCCCGGCATAACTGCTGCTCGTGTAACTCTACCTGAAATAATATTAATATTATTACTATATGTCATCATTAATTTCCTGTATAATCTGTAAAGAAAAGCGTGTTATGCATTAATATGTCTTTATTTTTTAAGCTGCACAAGCACAGTGGTGTCGTTGAAGGTGAACCTCCTCCTCAGAGGAGGGGCCTTAGACGTTTTGCCATTTCAGGACATTGTACTTACTGGCATGGTGGTGGTTTTTAATGATATGACGGTCGGTGGATGGTGGTGGGTATGTCTTAATGGTTGTTTGGTTTGTTGGTAGGGGGATTGTATGGGCCTATGGTGGTGTTAGCACTAGTCTGGGTCGCTTGTAGGTTTCACCGGGATCTAGGTCATATTCTCCCAGACCGCGGATTAGACAAGCTGAAATATATATTCATTACAAAATTTAATAAATTTATTAGCCTGTATCTGTAAACAAAAGCGTGTTATCCCTTAACATGTCTTTCTTAAGCTGAAATATATAAGATATGCATGCATTACAACTTTTAAATGTAAAATATGCCTGTAAAATAATCTGTAAAGAAGCACATGTTATGCATTAACATTTCTGTGTTTTTTTTTAAGCTGAAATATATAAAATATGCATGCAGTAACACTTTTAATAACACTTCTTATTTTATTTTTTATGGTATAATTCATTTTGAAAATCAATAATAATATGCTTCATATATTAACGTATGATATCATATGTATATCAAAGGCGTACAAGGCAACGATCTAATATATTTCAACAATAACGACAATAATAATAATAATAATAATAATAATAATGATGATGATGATGATGATGATGATGATGATGATGATGATGATGATGATGATGATAATAATAATAATAATAATAATAATAATAATAATAATAATAATAATAATAATAATAATAATAATAATAATAATAATAATAATAATAAATCTCAATAGAAATTTTTTCCACGACTGCACTCAATGCAGTGATCATAACTAATACATTTATATGTAATGTTGATTATGTGTTCTCTTTTCTAACTTTAATATGTTTTGCTTTTAAGAAAATTTTTTTTTTATATACTATGTATTAAGATGATTTTTATAAAACTGAATGCAGGCAAAATACTTTTATTTTAAAAAGTGATAATCTGAAAAATAGATGTTACTTTTCTTTTAAATAAATAGGTATAGAAATGCTCTATTACCTTGAATGTCTGAAGATACTGTAAAGATGTGTGATTGTCCTCCGTCTTCCTCTACTGGGATGTCTGAAATAATAAAATAATTTATGAGCAATATTGAAAAAGTTTTATAAGTGTTGAATAACAAAAATACTTTTTCTAAGACTTACTTTGTTTGTGAAGAAGTAATCTTATGCCTTTTGTATCCGCTGGATAGTGTCCCTTGCCCCATATAGACCAGCTGAAGACCTCCCTCATTGTATTCTTCTGAGCATCAGTCATATCCTTAAAACGTTCTGGTAGGAAAATTTGCAACTCGTCCAGCTCTAAGACTATCATGTCTGCATATCTGGTCACTTCTGTTTTCAGCGATATGATTTCGAAGGGATTATTTTGATCCACTTCTCTCAGTTTTATGTTTGTAAGAAGCTTAGATCCCTCCGCCAATTTCTTTAATTCTTGCATGAGTGGATCTGTAACATAACGATTAGAAAAATCTTTTTTAGTTTAGAATATATATGTCTACAGTTGAATTTACAGATATTAACAACATTTTTGCAGACTTTGAATTCGAATAAGTGGTTAAACATGTCTCTTGTTAAATGATTTACAAAAATATAATTAAAGCGTTCCATTCATATAGATCAAATAAAATAAGTTGGTAATTTCGTTCATGGTCGAGAGTTTATGACTGGAAACGCACAAAAAAGAGAGATAAAGAATTTCAATTATCACACTGTTTTTCATGAAATGCGTGCTTGAACAAGCTAATCTAGAGAAAACAGAGCGTGTTTGAGAAACTATTATAATATCTAAAAAAGAATATATACACATAAAATGAATATAGTTCTCAAACACATAACATATAAAAGTACTTACCAGCCATTGCTCGTTGCTTACACGTATATCTCCTGTCACAGTTGCTTTATTTCAGTCAAGGCTTCTTACATACTTATACACGAATACAGGATGACACAGACACAAATTTACAGGATTTAACAAGTTGAATCACCAACAACCAACGGAACTGGCCTTGACAAACTTAAAATTACGCCGGTGATAGTTTATCGTTTCTTCCTAATGTCTCCTACACTTCACAATTTCATTCTAAGGTCTTAAGTTACTAAGGACGACGTCTTTATACTCAATGTTTTTACCCCCCATATGGAGGTGGGCTATTCTCCCCCACCATCCAAAAAGCCCTCTCTATGCGCACGCATGTCTATTTCTATTGGATACTTCTGTTTTGTACTAATATAAATTACCTTCTTCATGCTACTTATGTAGACTGGAGGGGGACAACTCGCTTTAACTGGAAAGATATTTTTTATAGTTTTTTAAAACATGCCACATTCCATCGTATAGATTGGAAGAATATACTTACATTCTCCCCTAAAGTTATTAGTCCTCACCATACAATAATAACCGGCCTCCATAATTTCTTCTACTTACTTCCAAAAGTTAAATATACCAGAGAATGTGGAGGCTTCAACTATAACTTGCAGGAAGGAACTTGCCCGTCATCATCAAAAGTTATAAGTCATCGATAATAACCATCCTGCTATTTTTCCACTGCACACCCTAAAAGTTAACTATATATACAAGAGACAATAAGGGTTTCATTTAATACTTTGGACCTGGCCTAGGAGAATGTACTTGACCTCTCTCGTTTATAGACTGGAAGAATGCACACCTTCGCATCCTCCGACAAAATGTAAAAGTCTCAATATATAGAAATAACCCTCACCCTTAATTCTGGACTCAACACCCAAGTATCTCGGATTCTACCTGCTGACATACCACACAACGTTTCACAAAACCCCTTCCACTATACCACCGCGCATCGCCCCAACCCAAATTCCTCTAACATAGGGTGTTTCAAATATAATGCTCCGGCTGTTCAACAATACGCTAGCGGTTTCTGAAACAATATTCCTTGCATTTAAAATGCATTTAGCGGGTTTTGAAACAGGAATTCGATGTTTCAATACCAGCTATAGCCCAGTACTGACCAACGAGGGTGGTCTAAAAAATTTCCGATCTCAGCATGAAAATGGCAGCACTCGTAAATAAAGGCTAGTGAATTTTGCTGCACACCTGTTAACAGTTATTCAAAAGTTTCTGCTGTTTTGGATGCTCAGTTGTCATATAAAAGTCATTTGAGTGATTTGATGTGAGTGTTTTTATAAAAATGTAAAGACCGAGTATCGAGCTGTCATTAAGTATTAGGGTTTTAAAAGGCAATGCGCTTACGCAAATCAAAAAAATGTAGAGTTCCGTTTTTGGGGTCTCTGCACCATCATTTACCACAACGAAATTTTGGGTAGCTGAATTTAAACGTGGCCGTAAGAGCTTGGGAGACCATGGACGTTCAGGGACGTTCCAAAACTGCAACTGCCGACGAAAACATCGTCAAAGTTCACCATATGGTGCTAGACGACCGCCGAATTAAAGTGAGAGATAGCACAGGTTATGAAATTGTCAAAAGAACGTGTTTGTCACATATTAAGTGAACATTTAGTCATGAGAAAGCTTTCCGCGCATTGAGTGCCGCGTTTGCTCACGTTAGACTAAAAACGTGTTCGAATGAACATTTCCTACGTTCTGTTGACACAGTTTAGTTGCAATAAATCCCAGTTTTGGTGCCGATTAATTACTGTAGATGAAACTTTTTTTTTTTTTTTTTTTTTTTGGCCTTCGGTAAAATCCCATATGGCCATCGTAGGGAAAAATAAGAAAAATAATGTAAGGAAGTTTAAGAGGCTGAGAGGAGACTAGATCTGTAGATCACTTTCTTTAAGGAATTGTAGAAGAGCTTGGTATACAGGTTTGTTGCATAACTGTAATATGGTGTTGACGCTAGCGGGAAAAGGAACAGACTGCTGAAGTAGGCGTCGGAGGAAGGAAGAACGGTGGGCTCGGTAGCGAGAGCAACTGAACAGGAGATGATTGAGGTCAGCGGTTTCGCCTGGGTCATCAGGACATACAGGGGAATCGATGAGACGTAGTCGGTGAAGATGCGCAGGGTAACATCCATGTCCAAGTCGCATTCTAATGATGGAGGTGAGATGTCGACGTGCAATCCTGAAGCTGGAGAACCAAGGGGTCGTGGATAGATGCGTCTGAACGGCGGCGTGGTGTTTGCCTTTGATGGACTGCGAACGAATCCAGGCGTCATTCCAGCGACAATAGGCGTCACGATGAAGGACCGGGAAGAAATCCGTGTAGGGCAGTTGGATGCCTTGGAAGGTGCCTTGGGTGAGTCCCTCTTTTGCCAGGCGATCGGCGACTTCATTGTATCGAATTCCGACATGCCCTCTGATCCAAAGGAAGTGAATTTGATGTCCAGCTATGGTAGCGTTGTTCACCAACGTCAGTATCTCGTAAAGATAACAGTGCATATCTCTCGTCCAGCGGGGAGATGAGAGTCTCTGCAGCACACTCTGCGCATCGGTTAAGATCAGCAGTTTGGGGAAGCCCTGAGAAATCCCATATTGCAAAGCGTCACGAATGGCCAAAACCTCTGCAGTGTAGCTGGAAGCCTCCTTAGGTAGACGGTATCGAGCCAGGGCATTAGTAGAAGGACAGACGTATGCGTAACCTACTCCATCAGCAGATTTAGAACCGTCGGTGTAAATCGTGGTGAAATCTGGCCATGTAATCTGCAAGAAATGAGAGAGGGTGATGTTCACGTCTGGGGTCCGAATGATGTGATCAGGAAGATAATGCACCGAAACATTCAAGAAGTGTAAGTCATATGGATATTGAAACCCCGGAAGAGAGGGACTTTTCAAAATTAAGGGAAAAGCGTGGTATAGAGACCGAAAACCCAGTAAGAGTAAGGGCAATCGTCGTACAGCTGGAAAATCCACGTTGAGATAATTAGCAGCAAGATACTGCAACGTCCGCAATACTGGGTGGGCATCCACGGAGAAAACTCGCAATAGAAAGCGCTGGGTTAAGAGCTGTCGTCGTATCTCCAATGGTGGTTCTGAGGCCTCAACCAAAAGTGCATTCGTCGGTGTAGAAAGCATAGCACCCAGGCAAAATCTAAGAGCACGGTACTGAGCGATATCCAACTTGCGCAAGACCGATGTGGAAGCAGAGCCAAAGAAGATACAGCCATAGTCCAGCACCGACCGAATTAGGGAACGATATAGCAGAAGTAATATGGAAGCGTCCCCACCCCAACATGAATGAGCGATACTGCGTAGAACATTAAGAGTTGCACCAATCTTGGAGATGAGATGCTGTATGTGACGACTCCATGAAAGGCGACTATCCAAATAGACACCCAAACATTTTGCGGAAGATGCAAGGGTAAAAGTAAAAGGTCCCAAGTGGATAACGCCATCAGGAAATGTCCGTCGTTTCCTAGTAAACACTACGGCTGTAGACTTGGAAGGTGAAAGATGTAATCCGTGTTCAGAGGCCCAGGTTGATAAATCGGTGGCTGCGTCACTAAGCCACAGACGAGTAATCCAAAAACTAGAGGACCGAGCGTACAAACAGATATCATCAGCGTACTGGAGAACTCGAATGTGAGGACTAAATAGAGAGTCTAAATCCGACGTATAAAGTGCATAAAGAAGAGGACTCAAAATCGCTCCCTGGGGCAATCCTCGAACTACTACTCTAGGGCCGAAGAAGGAGTTATCAGGAGAACGGATATAGATGAGGCGATGTCGGAGAAGATTATAAATGCCAGAGCAGTACCGAGGAGGAAGACCTAGTGCTTGCAGCTTCCCAAGCAAAACTGGCAGTAAAACACTGTCGTAGGCGCCGGAAATGTCCAAAAAGATGGCTGTCAGATATCCTTGTTCCAAATTGGTACGCTCGATGTCAGTAGTCAGGATGCTGAGACTATCCAAAGTACTCCGGGTTTTGCGGAAACCATATTGGGACATGGGTAATAATCTCCGGGATTCCAGCCACCATTCAAGTCGTTGTTTAAGCAGGCGTTCAAAGGTCTTGGCGATACAGGAAGACAAAGCAATCGGGCGATAAGAGGTACCAAAGCTAGGGTCCTTCCCCGGCTTCAAGATAGGTACAATGATCTGTGTAGTCCAACTCTCGGGGAAGACGCCGGAGGCCCAAAGGTCGTTGAATAGTTCCAACAGGATCATCTTCGCACGAGGAGGAAGGTGGGTGAGCATGCTATAGGATATTTGATCATAACCCGGAGCTGAATTCGACGACGACTTCAGTACACTTTGGAGTTCAGACATGGAAAATGCTGACATCAAAGTGTGGTGCGAGTCCCCGGAAGAAGAGAGACCAGTAGGTGCTGGTGGTGATGTCGCGGATGGCGGAGCAATGTGATTTGCAAACTCAGCGATCCAATCCCTCAGAGGGCGGGTAGGAACTGTCTTCTTCCTCAATTTGTTAATAAACCCCCAAATCTGAGAAAGTGGGGTGGTGTTAGAGAGTTTGGCACAAAAGGTCTTCCAGCACTCCTTTTTGCACTGTCGTAAAAAACGTTTGGCCTCAGCTGCGGCCCGGTTATAGGCCAGAAAATTGTCCCATGTAGAGTTGTGCCGGTAGGTACTGAGCGCCAATTTCCTCTTCGCAACATAACGACTGCATTCTGCATTCCACCAAGGAGATGGTACACCACGGGACGTAAGAACTGGCCGTTTCTCTGGGATGGAAAGCAAAGCCGCACTATTGATACACTGTAGAAAGGTGTCGTAACGCACCAACGGAGGACGATCATTGGGAATCTCAGAAACGGTGGCTTCGAGAATACGTTCGTACTTGACCCAATTGGCACGCCGTAAGTTCCATCTGGTCGAAGGCCGGTGGGCCACAGAAACGTGCGGAAGAATAGTCGAAATCTCCAGCGGGAAATGATCGGAGCCCATTGTAAAGGGAAGAACCCTCCATTGGAGTTCAGAAGATAAGGAAGGGGAGCAGAGCGTCAAGTCAATCGCTGACGGTCGGTGTCCGGGCCGAGTGAGCAGGGTGGAAGACCCATCGTTGAGAAGAACCAAACCAGAGTCCTCGATGAAGTCCAAAAGCGTTCTGCCAGCAGCGTCGGTCAGGTCACAACCCCATGTGGTATTATGAGCATTAAAAACTCCGCCGAGTAAAATGGGGGTTGGTAACTGGCGCAGGAAATGATACCATTCTCGACTGGTGATGATCATTCTAGGGGAACAGTACAATGAGACAACTGTGACCTCTCGTTGACAAAGCAGAGTCCTCACCGCCACGGCTTCAAAAGAATGTATTTGGCTGTGGTCTATCTGAATGGTGTAATGTGGAATAGCAGAGTGCACCAGAATTGCAACTCCTCCCCATCCGTCCGTCCTATCCTTGGAGTAGAGGCAGAAAGAAGGTATGCGAAGTGACGTATTCGGAGTCAACCAAGTTTCAGACAGCAGGGCGATGCAGACGTGGCGTACAAAGAGTTCTTGCACAAGAGAGTCATAATTAGCTCGAAGAGAACGACAATTCCATTGCAACAGGGTTGAAGCCATGCTGTAATGTTGGGAGAAGTCGCGGAGAAGTTCAAGTTGAACAGGGGCCGTTGAGGAAGGAGAAAAAGCAGATAATACAGGAACTATGAGCTGTAGTAGTTGCTCCACAAGCTGCAAACTAGTGGGAGCAGACGGCGATGAAGGACCCGCCCAAGATGGCGGATAAGGATTATGAGTTATTGGAGATACAGGTACTCTTTGTGGAATGTACAGAGTGGAATGAACTGGGGGAAAATGCGGAACTCGGTCCGGGGGAGGTCGTGTTGACACACGAGGCACCGAAACAGCAGGTGAAGTCGGAGTGGCGAGGGCAACGGCCGGTTGGATTCCTGGTGAAGGTGCTGGTCGAGGAGTGTAGGAAGGCGGCGGAAGAGTACTGGCTGACTTTGTAGGAGATATTGCTCCAGGGAGAGTAGGGAAAGACCGTGTATCAGTCATCGAGAGGGCTCCATTAATGGCCTGTGAGTAAGTTGGACGAGATGGCTGAGGCGAGCAAGGGGCATCTGCTCGAGAAGCTGCCACCCATGCCTCCCGGTATTGATGGTATGCTGGGCATTTTCTGTCTGTTGCCAGGTGAGCTCCCTGACAGTGAATGCAGCAAGGACCTGAGGTAGAGGTGCAGTCTTCTAAGAAATGGGGTCCAGCACATTTACCGCATCTAGCCGCACTCCGACACTGATGCGAGCGATGGCCGAAGCGTAAACACTTAGTGCAGATGTAGACTGGAGGATCACGTGGTTCCACCGGGCATCGCGTTCCAAAGATGACTACATGAGTCGGCAACACTTGTGAGCGGAAGGTAATCTTACACACAGGAATGGGGACCCGTACTGCAGGGTCGCTAGTGGGTCGAGAAAAACGCTGGACAGAAATAACAGGGTAGGCACTCTCTAGAAACTCAGCAATTTCTTCTTCTGAGAGACTGGTGTCCACGTTGCGAATAACACCCTGTTTGTGTATCATAAAATTGGGAATGTAAACTTCCAAAGATGTTCCAGTAAATGCCGGTGATTCTACTATAGTGTTAGCGGCCTCTGCCGATGCTGCCTCAATTTTCAGTCGGTTTTTTCCTGCTGGGGTAATATGCACAATTGCACGTCGGATTGTCGGGTTGAGACGAAATAGCAGTTTACCCACACTCATGGGGTGTAGCTTACCCACATTCTTATCCAAACTTTCAATAAACACATAAAAAGGTCCGGGATCTGCGCTGCTATAACGATTGGAATGGCTACGTGGTGTAGAGACGCCAGGTGTAGAGGATGTTGTTGTAGGACGTGATGTGGAAGGAGGAGATAGTGTAGAAGGTCTCGTCGTCGAAGACTGAAGATGGCCGACGTCCGAGGTGTCTGCTGGCAAATTCCCATTTAGTACACAATCATTCGAGTCAAAATCCATGTTGGAGTCTAATGGCGCAACGGATTCTCCTGAAGTCCGCTGCCGCTTAGAAGCACGTTCGTCATTTTCACTAGTAGCAGAAGTCGTAGGACGGAGTGAAGTTTGGACTGGTTCACAGTGAAGAGTCGGTAGAGATTGCTGCAGAGAAGTGGAAGCAAAGAGTTGTTCTTCTTGCTGGTAACATGTCTGCATTGCGGAGTAGATTAGCTGCCCCGTATCAGGGGGGTCAGCCATAGTACACTAAATATTAACACTTCACGAGTAGAAACTACGCACGTGAAAACACAAAGAAATTTGATGTAGAATTAGGCCGGCAATTTGCCCCGTTCTACTAACGCCGCCTCTCGCGCCGGAAAGATAAACAAGTCGTCACGGTGTGGCGATGTTACCTGCTCCGCTGTCAGACAGCCTAGATGAAACTTGGATACACCATTATACGCCCCAAACAAAAATACAGTCCAAAACAGTGGACTTCAAATGGCACCCGGCTACAAAACAGAAAGCAAAAACCATTTTCGGCTGAGAAAGTGGCGACTGTTTTTTTTTGGGGGGGGGGGAGGGGATAGTCATGGCGCTATTTTAATCGATTATCTTCAAAAAGGAAAACCATTACAGGGGCATACTTGCATCATTACTCGACAAGCTGAAGGCAGAACTTGCGGAAAAACGGCCACTTTTGGAGAAAAAGAGAATCCTGTTTCACCAGGACATCGCAACGTCTTACTCCTTACAGGACATCGCAACGTCTTACTCCTTAGTAACTGCAATGGCGAAACTTCACGAATTACGGTTTGAACTGCTTGACCATATGCCTTATTCACCAGATCTAGCCCCAAGCGACATCTTTTCGTTCCCTCATTTGAAAATTGCGCTAGGACAGAGATTTTCGTCAAATGAAGAGGCAATCACCTTCTTGACAATTATTTTGCAGAGAAAAACGCCGAGGACTATTTGGACCGGTAACAGAGGTAAGAGCATCGTTGGGTGAAGTGTGTAGGGTTAATAGAAGACTATGTTGAAAAATAAAAATGAGCATTCTGTAAAAATGTCTTGTATCTTTATTAGGTCGGAAATTTTTCAGACCACCTATGTACGTGAGACGGAAGGGAAGGGAGATTACATATTGACTACTGGCGTTGTGTGTGTGGTCTTATTTTTAAGTACCTACTTGTATTGCTTTAAACGAATTGGAGCAAAGATACCTATAGTAATTGTTCTAACCCGTTTCATTATTAATACTATTAAGGAAAATAATGAAGAAAATAATTGAAATAAATGCAACTTGTGACTGATTTGTTCGATTTTCCCTTTTCAGTTACCTAAATTAGTGTTAATGTAGGACGCCAAGAGTAGTGTCAATTACGTCCACCAATGATAAAACATTTCTGATACACTCCTGGTGGATGAAACTCTGAAACGATGTTGCAAATTGTGAAAGTGAAGCTGCTGATTGCTTTGAGTGCGTTCCTCTTACTGATGTAGTTATCAGCTCTGTAGGTGTTCTTTTGGCCTGTACTCTGTCTCTATATGTGCTCCAACTGAGAAAGAGGTGGTCGCTCATCTTTGATAGAAGAAAGTACTAGGAAATAAAAAGTCTATACAAACGCCACCTATCATTTTAATATATTTCTAATTTCTAAAATGGCGTTTTCAAAGGTAAATATTATTACGCTTAGGAAAGCTATGGTTTCAGTGCAGGTGATGGATAAAAGTTTATAGCGCTGTTAGTATATGCCGTTCTCTTCTATCAGAGATGCAGTTAGCAACTTCTTATATGTTCTGTTACTCTATTCAACTTCAGGGAGTTGGTGTTCCCTTGAGAAGTACCCTAATAGCAGTTTTTGGTGGGAGATGGAGAAGGAGGACAAGGCAGCATTGTTTAGGCAATTCTTTTCGGAAATTCCTGACTTACTTCTTCAAATGCACAATTACCTGCTCTTACATTATAAAGCTTACCTAACTACAACATATGGGAGTGAACTTCTGCGCTTTTGAACGTTAAGTGTGTGATGTGATGATATCAAAACTAATGCTTCTGCTGTTGTTAATATTATTATTATTATTATTATTATTATTATTATTATTATTATTATTATTATTATTATTATTATTATTATTATTATTATTATTATTATTATTATTATATTATTATTATTATTATTATTATTATTATTATTATTATTATTATTATTATTATTATTATTATATTATTATTATTATTATTATTATTATTATTATTATTATTATTATTATTATTATTATTATTATTATTATTATTATTATTATTATTATTACTATTATTATTATTACTATTATTATTACTATTATTACTATTACTATTATTACTATTACTATTACTACTATTACTATTATTACTATTACTATTATTACTATTACTATATTACTATTACTATTATTATTATTATTATTATTATTATTATTATTATTATTATTATTATTATTATTATTATTATTAATTTATTATTATTATTATTATTATTATTATTATTATTATTATTATTATTATTATTATTATTATTATTATTATTATTATTATTATTATTATTATATTATTATTATTATTATTATTATTACTATTATTATTATTATTACTATTATTATTATTACTATTATTACTATTACTATTATTACTATTACTATTACTACTATTACTATTACTATTATTACTATTACTATTATTACTATTACTATTATTACTATTACTATTATTATTATTATTATTATTATTATTATTATTATTATTATTATTATTATTATTATTATTATTATTATTATTATTATTATTATTATTATTATTATTATTATTATTATTATTATTATTATTATTATTATTATTATTATTATTATTATTATTATTATTATTATTATATTATTATTATTATTATTATTATTATTATTATTATTATTATTATTATTATTATTATTATTATTATTATTATTATTATTATTATTATTATTATTATTATTATTATTATTATTATTATTATTATTATTATTATTATTATTATTATTATTAATAATATTATTATTATCATTATTAAAGTTGAAACCCGAAATAAAGCAGTTGTTGAGGGACATGCTTTATCCACGCGTTACAATGATTCCACCGTGTATCGAAATGTGAGCTTAGATGTGACAGAAGTCGATACCACGGAGCTGTAAGGAAACATTCACACAATAATACATTACATTAGGTAGATACATAAACAGGTATGTAATATAAGGTACAGCACTTTTAAATGCAATTACTCACCAGTAATGCTGGAGGTGTATTCCAGTCCTGAAATTGACCGCATTTTACAGTATATACTTCCTGAGCACAGCATTCCGGAGATTCACTGTATCAAGAGCGAGCCTCTCCCTTAATCTGGTTTGATTGATACCGCGAAAACCATCAGATGCATTAAAATCATTGGTCCCATGCAAACCTTTATGGAACTTCACAACTTGAACTCTGATGACAGGTCCAGACAGTTGTTTCCTTCACTTAGTTTTATTAAGAACCACGTGTATAAGCACTCATCGAGATCACTGTCTTTACCAAATTTATTTCTCTTCTTTGCAATCTTATTACACTGTACACAATGTTTCAAAGTTCTAAGTTTATCTTCCTCTTTAGTCCATCCCCTAAGTGTTCCTTCACTTGCGACACACTCACGCGATAAACTAGCTTTGGTTTCCCATTTTTCGCGAGCGATTACTTTTAGTTTATGGACTACTTCATATGTTTTACGCCTCTGTGACACTTTTGGTATTCTCAGTACGTGACTTCACAACAAAAAGGCGTGATTCTGTCTGAAATAATAATTTAAGGCAAGGCGATACTGAAAATTCCAGCTTCTATAATAATAAACCTATGATGGCAATTTAGTCACATAATTAGAGTATTATTTTAATTTGCATGCAAAATTTTCGTGTTGCCAAATCAAATATTCATTACTTATTTTCTGTGAAATTATTGTCAAAATTTCTCGCTATATATTCTACGCGTCAACAATTTGAGCTTTTAGAAGACCCATATTCTTATTTGTTGGAATATTCTTGTAGCATTTGTTCTCAAATATTTTCCATGTCTCAGCTCACAAAATTTTGAAAGCATTAATTTTTTTACTCCTTAACACTATATAATTTTCAAAACATGAGCATTTACAAAGTTATATGAGAAACGTTGGCTAGTCAGGCATTTTATATACTGGAAAGTGTTAGAAAAAAAATGTTTCTCAGAAAATTAGTTTTAAAGTAAGGATTGTTACTTTTAACGATTTTCAAAGGTCTCTTTAAATTGTCACGTGGTGGCCTAAAATGTTGCAAATTATATAAATAGCATGCCTTTATTACTACGCACCCTAAACTACCAAAAAATGCCAAAAAAGCAAAATCCCATGCTTTTCAACATTATCGGCGATATTTCAATATAGCCTTGCCTAAACTTGCCCAGGTATTACAATTCCCCCAGACAGAGAAGTTTTAGCCCTTGCACTGTTGTCTCCATGTCCCGTTATAACAATTAAGTGGCCAAGGTCAACGTTAGGGGTGCGATGAGGGTAAAAATTATACTGCAGAACAGCTCACTGGTGACAGTTTTATTCAAATTTCAAAAGTATAAAAACATGAATACAAATAAATTTAAAGAAAAAGGTTTTATTTTTCGGGGGACATACATGCCCGGCGTTAAATCTGAATCCACGGTATTTCGGACCACGCTATTTCTGGATTTTACTGCATCATCATCATCATCATCATCATCATCATCATCATCATCATCATCATCATCATCATCATCATCATCATCATCATCATCATCATCATCATCGTTGTTGTTGTTGTTGTTGTTTATGTTATTGTTGAATACTGTTATTGTTGTTGTTGCAGTAATAGTATCAGAGTAGTTATATTTATTAGTATACCATTTACACACTCTACCTTAAAAGCGTTCAAGACATACAGAAGTAAACCTTACTACTTAAGTGCATGTAGGTATTTATGCCCTTAAAGAGATAACATAGGAATTTCCCAAAAGCACAAGTGAGTTGCGGGAAGAATTATCTAAATAATGGTATATTTGGTATCTGCCAGTAACAGAACATTTGAGAAGGTGGTATCTGCTGCTCTGATTGGAGAGCACACAACAGATTCCTTACAGACATACCAAACATTGTACCATTTGGATGAATAGAGCCAGACTGAGAAAGTCAATGCCATAGCCTGGATTTGAAGCACGGATTTCCCGCTCTCCGTGCTGTTGCTCTAAACCACTGAGCTACTATGACCAACATGCCGACGTGACATTGAATTCAGACCACTAGGGGTTCCCATATGCTATGAGACACGCTCCTTTTGTAGCGACTTACTATACTGTAAGTACTTAGGCTTCATAGTTAAACCACCTTTTAGGCAAATAGGTGTAAATAATTATTTTTTTCACACTAGCCGTGTGTAGTCTAAGGATTAAATAAATAGAGCCAGACTGAAAAATTAAATTCCATAGCCGGGATTTGAACCACGGATCCCCCGCTCTCCCCATCTTTCCCAGTATCCGAAAGTATGAATGAGAGTGCGAATGTGTGAGTGATCTAATGATTAAAACTCAACGAATACGAGTTAACAATTTCGATATGTTCCAACGGAGAACGCTGACGATATGACCATTGCAGTTTAACACAACACACACTTGAAATAAATGATATTAACCCAAAGAGTGTTGCACCTATGGGCATTTATATTTACTAAAATCAATGTTTCTGAAAGATATGAAAATTAGTGCTATATATTTAGGCATACCGATTATAAGACACACTTGCATATTTCTATGCAATCCTGAAGAATGGAACTTTAAAACGCAGCTGAAAGTTGTATACGCTGCCTAATTGATCTGGTGATGCAGTTATCACCTCTCTCTGTGTTCTGTTATCCTAGTCTGCTCCAGCGGACCTGGTACCAATGTGAAACAGGAGGTGGTACTCTGTGCCCATTTTGATCTAACCCGAACTCTGTTTTTGGTAGATCCTCTGATATATTTCTTCGAACCCACAAATACTAATATTTAACGTATAATTTTCACATAGAGGCTATACGGCCTCTATCGGCGCAACGGATGGTTGGTTACAGCACCCTTCTATATAAGGTCTGTGGGGTAGTCAGGCTCACGAGGCAGCAGCCTTCACCCCCAGGAATTATCCCGGTTCTCATTTCTGTTAGAGGATGAATGAACCCCAGGACATAGTGCGACCAGAAGAATTACACCAGGGAATAAATTGTAATGGTACCATCGGGAATCGAACCCTCTGGTAGTCTAGTGCCGTATCCACTAGGCTACCACAAGCCGTGGTTCGTATATATACTAATTTAAAAACACACACAAGTTCTCTCTCTAACACACATAATGCATATAGGACGTTTTCTTTTTTCTTTCTTTGTATCAATTTTCTTGTCATTTCTTTTATTATTTATCGTCTCGAAAGCATTGAGTTCGGGTACTCTTGTGTACATGACTTCATGTACTCATATAACACTAACAAGTAAAGAAAGTGAAAATACAAATAGGAATAAAAGCCAAATTCTCACATATGTTCGAATCTCGGTCAGGGTGAGTTACCTGGATATGGTATTTTCCGGGGCTTTCCCTTATCCTGAAAGACGACTGTCGGGTAACTCTATGCTCTATGAACCCTGGGCTCATTTGAGCATCATTTCACCTCATTCATTCATCGTCCGATATGACTTAGCGTTGGAGGACGTAAACTTACACAAAAAAAAAGTATCATCATCAAAATTATTATTATTGTCGTTGAAGTTGTTGTTTTCGATGCACATTTAGATTATCCCAGTTACAAATACGCTTATATTCCACAATACGCATCGTAATGTACCAAAAAAAAAAATCCAATACATTGCAGCTAAGATAAACTTAGAAATGGTCCTGAAGAAATAAATAAATACATTTTCTAATAAAGAAAATAATGAAGAAAATAAGTAATTGAAATAAATGGAACTGCCGACGATTTTTTTTTTTTTTTTTTTTTTTCAATTTCCCTTTTCTATTTTCTAAATTAATGTTTATACAGGACATCAAGAATAATCGCAAACATTTAGGTATGACAATGCTAAAACATTTCTAATGCACTCCTGATGGATGAAACACTGAAAAGATGTTGTAAATTTTAAAAGTAACGGCTGCTGCATGCATTGTGCTACTGATACAGTTATCAACTCTGTGGAAATTTGTTCCCTTATCCTATTCTCTTTTGTATATTTGCTGCAGCTATGAAAGACATGGTACGTTCGTCATTGTACTACTGGCACAAGAAAGTAATAAGAAAGTAAAAAGTCTAAGGAAATACCATCTATCAACCGACTGTCTCCGTTTAATGTGTTTCTAATTTATAAAACGGAGTTTTGTAAATAGTATAACTTTTAGGGAAGCTGGTGGCAAATGGTACTATGTTTCTTGTGCACTCGTGATGGAAGAAAGCTCAAGGCGCTGTTGCTGAAAGACTGAGAGGAAACTGCGCGCTCATCTGTAGGAAATGAAGTTCACACCTCCTCATATATTCTGTTATTTTATTCTACTCCGGGAGCTGGTGCCTCCTTGGGAGATAATCGTTTTACTCGTTTGCCGCTGTTTTGTTGGATGTGGAACTGGCAGAAAACAAATTTACCACGAAACTCACTTGTGCATTTGGAAAATGCCTATTTTTACTTCATCAAAGGCATAAATACATACAGTAGTAAGGTTTACGTAAATAAAATATATGAGAGTTCGCTTCTGTGTGTCTTGTGCCCTTTTTATTTAGAGAATGTAATGTTATACTTGTATACAGTACTATTAGTAGTGCTGTGTAGTAGTAGTAATGGTAATAACAATACTACTACTACTACTACTACTACTACTACTACTACTACTACTACTACTACTACTACTACTACTACTACTACTACTACTACTACTACTACTACTACTACTACTACTACTACTACTACTACTACTACTAATAATAATAATAATAATAATAATAATAATAATAATAATAATAATAATAATAATAATAATAATAATAATAATAATAATAATAATAATAATAATAATAATAATAATAATAATAATAATAATAATAATAATAATGATGATGATGATGATGACGACTATAATGATGATGAAAGCATAAGTAATAAGTGCGTGCACTGCCATATGTTTCAGTTACGTAAATTACAAATTAAGTACAGGTATTTGTGGCTTTGAAGAAGTAAGTTAGGCAATTCCTAAATCACAAATGAGTTGCCTAAAGAATTACCACAACAATGCTGGTAGGTATAATTTCATTTCTGCCATATCCACTAAAACTGCTGCTACGGATATCTCACAAGGCGGCACCAACTCGGTAGAGCTGAATAGAGTAACAAAACATCTAAGGAGGTGGTAGCTCCATCACTGATAGATGAGTACGCACATTTCTTACAGATTTACAGCAACAGCACTCTATACTTTCGTCCATCACGAGTACATAAGAAACATAACAACATTTGCCATCGGCTTTCCTAATTGGAATTATATTTACTCTTGCAAACGCCATTTCAGGAATTAGAAATACATTAAAATCCATCAATTAGTTAATATGCGCCATTTCCTTGTAGCTTTCCCTCCCTTAACCTACTTTTATCTGTCGGTAATAAAACGATAAGCATATATATATGTGTAGTGTTTAACGCCCGCTTTTACTACATACGGCACCGCAGGCGGTGACACTGATGATGCATGAGATGAAGATGGAGCACCGGTGGAATGAAATGGCGGGGGAAACCGGAGGTCCCGGAGAAAACCCGCCCCAACGCCGTGTTGTCCACCACAAATCTCACTTTGCGGTCGCCTGGGATCGAACCTCGGCCGCCTTGGTGAGAGCCAAGCGGTCTAACCACTGAGCCACGGCGTGGCCAAACGATAAGCGACCACCTAGTTCACATTTGCACCATATCTACACAAAGAGAACGGGAACAAAAACAGAAACAGTGTTGAGGATGAATCAATAACTCTATGTATTCAGAAGTATTTACTTTTTTTTTTTTTTTTGTTACAAATTCCTTTCAATGTTTCGTCGCTTTCATTTGTCTCACTTAGTTACTTTCATGTCCTATGTCAATGGAAAAAAAAAGCAGAGTATATATTGTGTTCGATTGTTGTGTGTGTGTTTATGTGAGAGTGTGCTAAATTTTCTCTTATTGACATTATTTGAAACGCATTGTAGATAAGATAAACTTAGAAATGGTTCTAACGTGTTTGTTTATACTTATAAAGAAAATAATGAAGAAAATGGGTAATTAAAATAAATGGAACATCTGACGACTTTTCTCAACTTTCCCTTTCCTGTTTTCTAAATTAATATTTATGCAGGACATAAACAATAATCGCAAACAATTAGGTGTGGCAACGCTAAACATTTCTAATACACTCCTGATAGATGAAACCCTGAAACGAATGATCTCTTGTTCATAGAGTTACCAATTCAGTAGATGTTTGTTCCTTTATCCTGTACTCTTTCTGTATATATGCTGCAACTGTGAACGAGATGCTACGCTCATCGTTGTACTACTGACACAAGAAAGTAATCAGAGAGTAAACAGTCTAAGGAAATGCCATCTATCAACTGATTGTTGAATTTTAATGTATTTTTAATACCTAAAATGGTGTTTTGAAAATATTATAACGCTTAATGAAGCTGGTGACAAATGGAACTATGTTTCTGGAGCACTAGTCATGGATGAGAGCTCTAAGCGCTGTTGTGAATGACTGAAAGGATACTTTGTGCTCTTCCATTAGGAATGGCGTTAACACCTCCTTATATGTTCTGTTATCCTATACCGCGCCGGATTTGTTGCCTTCTTGTGAGCTAATTGTTATACTTGTTTGTCGCTTTCTTTGCCGACAGAAAACAAATTTATTATTATTATTATTATTATTATTATTATTATTATTATTATTATTATTATTATTATTATTATTATTATTATTATCATCATTATGATTATAATCATCATCATTATTATTGTCATTATTATGATTATTGAAGAAGAAGCCCGAAATAAAGCGGTTGTTGAGGAACACGCTTTATCCTCACGTTACAACGATTCCACCGTGTATCGGAATATGAGCTTAGATATGACAGAAGTCGACACCAGGGAGTTCTAAGGAAACATTCGCACAATAATACATTACATTAGGTAGGTATATAATCAGTTATGTAATATAAGGTAAAGCACTTTTAAGTTCAATTACTCACCAGTAATTCTTTTTTTTTTTTTTTTTTTTTTTTTTTAATTTACGTCCTCCAACGTCAAGTCATATCGTACGATGAATGGAATGGATGAAATGATGCTCAAATGAGCCCGGGGTCCATAGAGCTTAGTTACCCGACATTCGTCTTTCAGGATAAGGGAAAACCTCGGAAAGACCTTATCCAGGTAACTCACCCTGACCGAGATTCGAACTCGGGACCTCTTGAACGTGAGGCAGACATTCTACCACCACGCTACCGAGGTGGGCTCTCACCAGTAAAGCTGGAGGGGTGTATTCCAGTCCTGAAATTGATCGCATTTTACAGTATATACTTCCTGAGCACAGCGTTCCGGAGATTCGCTGTAACAAGAGCGAATATCTCCCTTAATCTTGATTGATTGATACCGTGTCGAGATTTCTACCGCAAAAACCAACCATTAGATGCACTAAAATCATCGGTCCATGCAAACCGTTATGGAACTTCACAGCTTGAACTCTGAAGACAGGTCCAGACAGTTGTTTCCTTTACTTGGTTTTATTAAGAATCACCTGTATAAGCATTTATCGAGATCACTGTCTTTACCAAATTTATTTCTCTTCTTTGCAATCCTATTTCACTGTACACAATGTTTCAAAGTTTCTAAGTTTATCTTCCTCTTTAGTTCATCCACTAATTGTTCCTTCATTTGCGACACACACACAGGATAAACTAGCTTTGGTTTCCCCAATTCTTCGCCAGCGATTCCTTTTAGTTTATGGACTACTGAATACGTTTTACGCATCTGTGACACTTTTGGTATTCTCAATACGTGACTTGACAACTAAAAGGCGTGATTCAGTCTGAAATAGTATTTTAAGGCGAGGTGACACTAAAAATTCCAGCTTCTATAATAATAAAGCTATCATGAAAATTTAGTCACATAGTAAGAGCATTATTTTAAACATGCATGCAAAATTTTCGTGTAGCTAAATCAAATAGTTAATTAATTATTTCCTGCGAAATTATTGTCAAAATTTCACGCTATATATTCTACGGGTCAACAATTTGAGCTTTTGAAAGCCCCATATAATTATTTGTTGGAATATTCTTGTAGCATTTGTTTCAAAATATTTCCCAGGTGTTAGCCTTCAAAATTTTGAAGATATTATCTTTTCTATTCCTTAATTCCATATAATTTTCAAAACATGAGTATTAACAAAACGGGGAATGTGGAGCTTACTATTTTCATAATTAGGGACCTATCCTGTATGTTTCATTAAGATAAATGAGAAACCTTGGCGCGTGAGGCATTTTATATACTGGAAAGTGTTATAAAAAGGTTTCTCAGAAAATTAATTTTAAAGTAAGGATTGTTACTTTTAACTATTTTCAAAGGTCTCTTTAAATTGTCACGTGATGGCCTGAAATGTTGCAAATGATAGAACTAGCATGTCTTTAGCACCCTAAGGTACCATAAAATGCCAAAAAACAACATTCCATGCTTTTCAACATTTTCGGCGTTTTCATCATCATCATCATCATCATCATCATCATCATCATCATCATCATCATCATCATCATCATCATCATCATCATCATCATCATCATCACCATCATCATCATCATCATTATTATTGTTGTTGTATATGCTATTAGTTTTGTTGCAGTAATAGTATCAGAGTAGTTATATTTATTAGTATACCATTTACACACCCTAACTTAAAAGCGTTCAAGACATACAGAAGTAAACCTTACCACTTAGGTGCATGTAGGTATTTATGCCTTTGAAGAGATAACATAGGGATTTCCCAAAAGCACAGGTGAGCTGCGTGAAGAATTATCTAAATAATGGTATATTTGGTATCTGCCAGTAACAGAACACTTGAGAAGGTGGTAAGTATCTGCTGCTCTGATTGGAAAGCACACAACAGATTCCTTACAGACATACGAAACATTGTACCATTTGGATGAATAGAGCCAGACTCAGAAAGTCAATGCCATAGCCGGGATTTGAACCACGGGTCTCCCCACTGCGTTCTCATATGCTATGAGACACGCACCTTTTGTGGCGACTTACTATACTGTAAGTTCTTAGGCTTCTTAGTTAAACCACCTTTTAGGCAAATTGAAGGAAATAATTATTTTTTTCACACTAGTCGTGTGTAGTCTAAGGTTTGAATTAATAGAGCCAGACTGAAAAATTAAATGCCATAGCCGGGATTTGAACCACAGATCTCCCGCTCTGTCCATCTTTCCCAGTATCTGAGAATATGAATGAGAGTGCGAATGTGTGAGTGATCTAATGATTAAAACTAAACGAATACGAGTCAACACCTTCGATATGTTCCAACGGAGAACGCTGGCGATATGACTATTGCAGTTTAACACACCACACACTTGAAATAAATGATATTATCCCAAATTGTGTTGCTCCTATGGGTATTTATATTTACTAAAATCAATGTTTCTGAAAGATATGAACATTAGTGCTATATATTTAGGAATACCGATTATAAGACACACTTCCATATTTTTATGCAATCCTGAAGAATGGAAGTTTGAAACGCAACTGAAAGTTGTATAGGCTGTCTTAGTGATCTGTTGATGCAGTTATCACCTCTCTGTGTGTTCTGTTATCCAAGACTGCTCCAGCGAACCTGGTACCAATGTAAAACAGGAGATGGCACTCTGTGCCCATTTTGTTCTTTCCCGAACTCATTTGCTTTTTGGTAGATCTCTGATACATTTCTTCGAACCCACAAATACTAACATTTAACGTATAATTTTCACATAAGAAGAATAAACTTTATGGATGTTTTGGAGGCATTTAAAGAACTTATAAATGTAATTTTCACTACTATAATAACTACTACTATTACCACTACAGTATTATTGTTATTGAATAAATAGAATAGATTTCATTATGACTATACTTTCTTTAAATTCCACAATACACATGACAATCACTGAGAAAATCCAAAGCAATAAGTCAGACAAAGGTTTAAAGGTTAGGGGGTTTGATTTGAGAGAGGGGAAGTGTGTGTGTTGGTGTGTGTGTGTGTGTGTGTGTGTGTGTGAGTGCGTGTGTGTGTGTGTGTGTGTGTGTGTGTGTGTGTGTGTGAGTGTGTGTGTGTGAATTTGTGACATTGACATAACGTAATGCTGAGGTAAAACTTACCTTCATATCTCTGATACACTACCAAGTTTTGAAACGTTGTAATTAATGTGTTGAAAGATAAATTGCTGTAGTTAGCACCTCTGTATCTGTTCTGTTATCCTGATATCCTTCAGTAGACTTAGGGCACATGTAATGGAGGAGGTAGTACTGCACCGACCTGCTTGTTTTTTGGGCATTCTTTTCGAATTACTCATCTTTACTTCCGGGGAAAATCTCCTTATTCCTTAGAAGCTAAAAGTATCGTCATCTTCATCGCCGTGGACGTTGTTTTTGTTGTTATTAGCAGTTGTAGTAGTTATAGTAGTTTTGAGTTTATCGTTGTGGAAGAAATGTTTTACGTTCATTATCATTATTCTATTCATCTCCATATTGATCTTTTAGCGGTTCGTATATGTAAATTAAAGGTAGGATTTCATTATGGAGGGGATTCGGTACGCAGGACACGATGCTGAGCCCATTGTTCCTATGCCCAAAAGTGGGCCGCCCCCGGGAGGAAAGATGAGGCGAAGGAGACAGGGGGCGGCCAAACCAAGGAGCCACGACACTACAGAGGTTGGAGTCCCTACAGTTTACTTGGATAGAGACTTCCCCAGACAAGCCAGGACAACGGACACGCTCCCCTACTGCGAGGCTGCAACGAACCCAACAGCCGAGCCGCCAAGGTCCCAGGCAGGCGATCCGAGCTCCAAAGGTCCCGAAAGGTCCGAGCAGAGACCGGCAGCCGACCTGCCTGAGGAGGAAGTAGTTTTCCTCAGAGCATATCATCCTGCCATGCACCGCCGAGACAGCTGTCAACATATTTACCCTGAAAGAGACCACTAGATGAGAAATGATGTGAAGTGATAATGGAGTTGAAATGCTGGGCCAGGAAATTCGGGGTTAGCGACCCGGGAAACTCCTCGAAAAACCCATGGGTCAGGTAGGTCGGCGACGGGAATCGAACCAGGGCCTCCCGAATGCCGGCCACAGACGAAACCCCCTGAGCCATCCAGCTCGGTAAGTTAAAGTTCAATGTACCCCCCACTCCATGCCAGGCTATACGGCCTCTATCGGGGCAACTGGTGATTGGTTACAGCACCCGTCTATATAAGGTCTGTGAGGTAGTCAGGCTCACAAGGCACCCGCCTTCACCTTCAGGAATTGGAGGGGATCCGTCCCCTTCAGCTGCCAAAGTGCGGGCGCTGCGGACCCTTAGCACTCGTGGTACCTCTGACGTTACTAGAGGAACCTCGGGCCGAACAGCCGAGCCCCTCCCGAATGGGAGTTGTTCGGATTGGGTTGGACTCGAGGGGGCAGTGTGTTCCCGTTAGCCCACGGGTAAATGGGTACTTCCGGCCAGGCCGCCAAGGGCCGCCCGGAGGGGGTAGAGGGTTGCCTCAATAGTCCCGGGTGCTAGCCTGCAGAGCTAGTAGTGGGTGTGCTAGATCACCTGCGGCCCCACCGAGGTTATCGGTAGTCTTCCCTGCGGGGTTGACGCGCGTAAGTGGCGTATCCACTTCCATCCCGTCTTGACGTTGTGCTCAGCGGGGGGGGGGGGCTTTTTAAGAAATCAGGTATTGCCCTATGGAAAGAGCCCCGGAGTTTCCATCGCTCCCGGGTGGAAGGAGGCCCGTGTCCTTGGTCCTACGGGCCCAGGACTAATGGGAGTAGAAGCTCTGCACTTAACCTTCAGGAATTATCCCGGTACTCATTTCTGTTAGAGGATGAATGAACCCCAGGACATAGTGCGACCAGAAGAATTACACCAGGGAATAAATTGTAATGGTACCATCGGGAATCGAACCATCTTGTAGTCTAGTGGCGTATCCACTAGTCTACCACACGCCCCGTCTCGTATATATACTAATTTAAAAACACACACAATTTCTCTCTCTAACATACATAATGTATATAGAACGTTTTCTTTTTTCTTTCTTTGTTTCATTTTTTGTTGTCCTTTCTTTTATTATTTATCGTCTCGAAAGCATTGAGTTTGTGTGCTCTTGTGTACATGACTTCCTGTACTCATATAACACTAACAAGTATAGAAAGTGAAAACACAAATAGGAATAAAAGCCAATTTCTCACATATGTTCGAATCTCGGTCAGGATGAGTTACCTGGACATGGTTTTTACCGGGGCTTTCCGTTATCCTGACCGACGAATGTTGGGTAACTCTAAGCTCTATGAACCCCGGTCTCATTTGAGCATCATTTCACCCAATTCATTCATCGTCCGATATGACTTTAACGTTGGAGGACGTAAACTTACAACAAAAAATATCCTCATCAGCATTATTATTATTATTATTATTATTATTATTATTATTATTATTATTATTATTATTATTATTATTATTATTATTATTATTATTATTATTATTATTATTATTATTATTATTATTATTATTATTATTATTATTATTATTATTATTATTATTATTATTATTAATATTATTAATATTAATTATTATTATTATTATTATTATTATTATTATTATTATTATTATTATTATTATTATTATTATTATTATTATTATTGTTATTGTTATTGTTATTGTTATTGTTATTGTTATTCTTATTCTTATTGTTATTCTTATTATTATTATTATTATTATTATTATTATTATTATTATTATTATTATTATTATTATTATTATTATTGTTATTGTTATTGTTATTGTTATTGTTATTGTTATTGTTATTATTATTATTATTATTATTATTATTATTATTATTATTATTATTATTATTATTATTATTATTATTATTATTATTATTATTATTATTATTATTATTATTATTATTATTCTTGTTGTTGTTGTTGTTGTTGTTGTTGTTGTTATTATTATTATTATTATTATTATTATTATTATTATTATTATTATTATTATTATTATTATTATTATTATTATTATTATTATTATTATTATTATTATTATTATTATTATTATTATTATTATTATTATTATTATTATTATTATTATTATTAATTTATAGTAGCAGCCCTAGTATTGATAAATAAGTATAACATTACACACTACCTTAAAAATGTTCAAGACACACAGAAGCGCAATCCCATATATTTTGTTTACGAAAATTTTAGGACGTATGTGCACGCATTTGTGGCTTTGAAGAAGTAAACATAGTCATTTTCGAAAATGTATAGGTGAGTTGGGTAAAGAATTACCTAAATTGTGATATATTTGTCTTCTGGCAATTCCACATCCAGCAAAACTGCTGATACTATCTCACAAGGAGGCACCAACTTCTGGAATAGGAGGTGGTATAATCCTGCTTCTCAAAGAGTTACCACGGCTTTATCTTTCTTTACAGAAACTTCTCGAACAACACACTGATTATTCTTGTAAAAGTGAGAGTACTTTTACTACGAACGCATCACTTCAGCCAATGGAATTCGCAGGAATCACAAATTACAGATAGATCTTAACTCCCCGTGGAGTAATCAGTGCGTTATCTAAGAGGTATCTATTACCAAAGAAAGATACATCCATTGTAACCTTTTGAGAAGCAGGGTTATAATTGGGTCTCTGATAGGAGTGCACAAAACAAATTCGTTACAGGCAACAGCGCTTTTATGTTTCATCCATCACGAGTACACCAGAAAATTGGACCATTTGCATTAAGTTTTCCAAATCATAATAATATTTATATTGGAAAACACCACTTCAGATCGCAGAAAAGCATAAAAATGCAACTATCGGTAGACAGATGGCATTTGTTTGAACCTTTGTTTCTTACTCCTTCGTTCTGTCAGTAGTTCACATTTTCACCATATCTACAGAAAGAGTATCGGGCATATGTACATGTATTTTTGTTCTTCCTTTTTTCCCCCCTCTAATTTACGTTCCGCAGCGTCAAGTCATGTCGGACGATGAATGGAATGGGTGAAATGAAGCTCAAATGACCTCAGGCTCCATAAAGTTTAGAGTTATACCCGACATTCAACTTTCAGGATAAGGGTAAACCCTGGAAAAACCCTTATCGGGATAACTGACCACGATCGAGATATCGAACTCGGAACCTCTTGAACGAGAGGCAGACACGCTACCGTTTACGCTACCGAGGCGGGCGGACATGCATGTATCAGTAACGTGTCAGTAAATCGATGTATTCAGAAACCTCTACTTTTACAATAAATAGCTGTTAATGGCATTCTTTTGTAGGGAAAGGCTTTGAAGCTATGCCTAGGAACCATGTGCAAAGCTCACTCGATGCACAATATGCGAACCCAGTGCAATTTATAAGTAAACATGCCTTTAAACGTGATGCCAAACACAACGTTATTCGGAACACGATAAGAATGAAGATACTATTGCCTCTAGTTGGCGATTATGATATGCCAAATAGAAAGTACATGTTAGATTATATAGATGCAAGAGCGCTCATTCAGGATTCAGATGGTATTGTTTTTTTTTTTTGTTTTTTTTTGTTTTTTGTTTTTTTTTCGAAAGAAATGAATCAGGGAGTAAGCTGATCCGTGGACGATAGCAATGCAGCAACTAAAATATTTGTTAAACAATTTGTTGTAAAGAAACAAAATGATTCGCAGCCTGCATTAAATAGAGCTCTATCTTCCACGGCAGATGATATTGTGACTTGTGGGTTCGTAGAAAAAAAAAGACCAATTTGCCGAAACTCTAAATGCGCTTTATTTGCGTAATAACACACTGCGTAGCAGCAGAATTATATCACATATCACAATCTACAACACCAAAGTCTATGACAATAACAAACAGCTTACTCAACTTCCACTGTTTACAACACCCTTGTTACATGTCTGTACAACTGTTTACTACTCACGACGGACTCTTGGCGAGTTGTCGTCTCTTAAATACCTCATTGATAAACTCGAGAGGCTTCTGGAGCGATTAAGAAAAACAACTATTCTCTGTCAATTGAGATATCACTATAACCTTCCTCAAGATTTTGTTTGTTTGTTTGTAAATTACGTCCTCCAACATTATGTCATATCGGACGATGAATGAAACGGATGAAGTGATGCTCAAATGAATCCGGGGTCCCTGGAACTTAGCATTACCCGACATTCGTCTACCAGAATAAGGGAAAACCCCGGAAAAAACTTATCTAGGTAACTCACGTGAAGCCCTATCTGGGCCGGCAAGTCACTTATCTCATGCGCTATGTTTACCTGCTTATGGAAGCACGGTCCGTTATCTTTATCTGCAGATTCTTTGTATACTGAAACCGCGCTTATCTCTCGGCACTGAAATTTCTGTGCTCTTCGCCGCGACACTGCTCCCTCTCCAAGGCTGGTCGTTCTGAACAGCACCATCATAGCGGGCCAGATGATCCAAGTGTACCACCAGCATCTTCCCTCGGGGAACCCTCTGGATGCGGTATACCACGTCGTTAATCCTCTTCACCACGCGGTACGGTCCTTGCCATGGTTGCTGGAGTTTCGCACATCGTCCCTTGATCGGGGTAGGGTGTTACAACCAGACTAGTTCATCCTGCTGAAACCCCTGGTTGTTGGTGTCCTATCGTATCGGGTCTTCATGCGGTCACTCGCCTTCTGGATGTTCTGACGAGCCATCTCATACATGTCCTGGAGATGGTCCACCAGGTTCTCCACATACCCGGTTGCTGGCGGTTTTGCGTCCGGCGGGCTTCCAAAAGTCATATCACAGGGGAGGCGTAACTCTCGGCCGAACATTAAACTGGCTGGCGTCATCCCAGTGGTGTCGTGTGTTGACGAGCGGCAGGCCAGCAAGAAGAGTGGCACCTTGTAGACCCAGTCTGGCTGATGCCTGGCCACGTCCTTCCTCAGGTGTTCTTCTAAGCTCTTGATGTATCTCTCCACCATGCTTCTAAGGTCTTGATGTATCTCTCCACCATGCCGTCCGACTGTGGATGTAGGGGTGTTGTGCGGGTCTTGTTAACCTCAAGTCTTTCTAGTGCCTCCTTTATCAGGTTGGATTAAAAAATGTTGCCCTGGTCGTTGTGGAGCTCTAATGGCATCCCAAATCGGCAGAACACTTGCTCTACGAGGCAGTCGTTGATTGTCTTCGCCTCCTGGCTCGGGATGGCATACACCTCCGGCCAGTTGGTGAAGTAGTCCACAACCACCATCAGGTCCTTGTTGCCACGGTCGGATACTGGGAATGGTCCAGTATGTCGACGGCGATCCTTTCGAATGGCACTCCAACGTTGTACTCCGCATGCGACCCCGGCTTCTAGTCTGGGGTCCGCGAATCGCCGAGCACACGTGACATTGGCGGCACCATCTCTCAGCATTTGCTCAGAGCCTCAGCCAGTAGTAGCGCTGCCGAGGTTTGTTAATCGTGAAGTTTGTCCCCAGGTGTCCTCCTGAAGTACCAGCGTGCACTTCTTCTAAGACTTCCGGGACCTTACTTCGAGGAAGTATCAACTGTTCTCTCTGCGTCTTCCCATCAGGCAATTCCCATACCCGGAACAGCACGCCCCCTCTTGTCTTCAGTGAGTCACAGTGGGCCCAGTATGACTTGTAGGTGGCGCTCCTCGGTGCGATGTCCTCCCAGGTTGGTCTTGTCCCTGCCTCCACTTCCCTCTAGAGTGGTCCCAAGATTGAGTCCGCCAACTGCTCCCTCCTCAGGCCTGAATTATCCCAGCCATCCGCAGGCACTGACGTGACCACTCTGACGGCTGCGGCACGCTGCTTCTCTTCCACTCCTCTGCTTTGGCGGCACTCCTCTGGGCAGGATCTTTGGGACATGGCGTCTGCGTTACCGTGGTTCTTCCCTCTACGATGTTCAGAGGTGAAATCGTACTAATGCAGCCTCTGTTCCCAACGGGCTGTCTGGCCTTCCAGGTTCCTAAAACTAAGTAGCCAGTTCAGGGCGGAGTGGTCAGTCTTCAGGTGTAATGGCTGACCATACAGGTATTTGCGAAAGTGCTGCAAGATCTTTACTACCGCCAGTAACTCTCACCAGGTGATACAGCAGTTCTTATCTGCCTTGGATAGCGTCTTGCTGTAGTAGGCTATCACGCGCTCGTGGCCGTCCTGGACTTGGAAAAGCACGCCTCCAATGCAATGGTCGCTGGCGTCAGTGTCCACAATGAAGGTGCCGCCTGGTTGTGGAAATCCCAAAATTGGACCACTGCACACGATCTTCTACAGGTGCTGGAAAGCGCCTTCGGCGTCATTCGTCCGGACATAAGGACGGTGTTCCTCTGTCAGGCGGGTGAGGGTTTTGGCGATGTTGGCGAACCGCATTATGATGCGGCGGTAATAACTGCACAGCCCTAGGAGACTGCGCAATTCTCTCTTATCCTTTGGCCGAGGCTCCTCTCACGACCTGTGTCTTCTCCAGTTCTGTGGTCACTTCAGTTGGTTAGACTATATAGCCCAAGCAGTTAACTTCCTTGCGGGAGAGCTGGTACTTCTTCGTGTTCAGTTTCAAGTTGGTCGCTTGCAGTCTCTGTAGCACCTTACTCAGGTTCTGGAGGTGGTCTTCGAAAGTCCTGCCGAAGATGATGATATCCAATATATAACAGGCTGGCATCATAAGTCAGTCCTCTCATCACTGACTCCATTGAGCGTTGGAAGGTAGCTGGTGCGTTGTAGAGTCCAAAGGTCATAACTATTAACTGCCAAAGCCCCTGTCCTATCGAGAATGTAGTCTTTTCCTTGTCTTTCGGGTCTAGAGCCACCTGCCAGTAACCCGACTTCAGGTCCAGGGTCGTGAACCACTGTGCATCAGCTAGCGTGTCCAGGGTGTAGTCAATCTGGGGTGAGGGGAAACAGTCCTTCCGGATGACAGTGTTCAGCTTCCTGTAGTCCACGCAGAATCGTAGCTCACCGTTCTTCTTTATTCCCAGAACTACAGGGGAACACCAAGGGCCGTCAGACTCTTCAATCACTCCCATGGATTTCATGTCATCTTTCATATCCCGTACGGTTGCTTCTTTTGCCAGCGGCACGCGTCTAAGTGGTTGCCGAATAGGCCGGGCGTCTCCATTGTCGATGCGGTAGAGCACGCGGTCCGTGCGGCCGTGTTCGCTGTGGCCTTGGCTGAAGACGCGGTGGTATCGCCTACGCAGTTGCCGAACTCTATCCAGGTGTTCTGCTTTCAGGTATTCGGCCGCCCTCTCCAATAAGCCTTCCAGCCGGGACCCCAGGTGTTGCGTCGGCACCAGCTCTTGTGTCTTGTCGATTGCGGATACGTTGACCACCGGCTCGCACATCCCCAACTCCGTTCTGGGCTGGACGTCTTGATCGCTGTCTGCCAAGTTGAGCAGCCTCACTGGCACCTCCTCTTGGCACGGCAATAATGTCCTGGCTACACAGAGTCCGTGCACAGGCGTCATCTGGTCCAGCATCATGTTCTTCGTCCGCTGGCCTGCCAGTCGCGCCGTCACCACTGCCTCTCTTTTCGCGAGGACCACCACGTTTTTCTTCAAGATGACCCTGCAAATTCCGAAGCACTCGTCAGGTTGCCGGAGTATCACCAATTCTCCATTGAGCCGCAGGGCATTCCTGCCGACGTCGACCGTCGCCTCGTGGCTCCTGAGGCCATCCAATCCTAGTATCACCTCCTCAGCCACATTCGCGACGAACACCCACAGACGTACGAAACTCCTTCCCAGGGTGAACTTCAACAGTGCCTTCTTCTCCACAGGCAATGTATCACCACATGCCGTAACAAGCTGGTGTGGTCGGTTCGGCTTTCTCCTCGGCAAACCCTTGGCCACGTCAGGTCTTATGATGACCATGGCTGCCCGATGTTACGAGCACGCTGCACGGCGTCCCTCTCACCCAACCGTCTGCGATGAGGCTGTCATCCATGCGTCGGCTGACGACGCGCAGTGTCACTCGAGAGGTTGGTGGCGATGGCGCCGACGTTTCCCTCTCCACGAAGGCCCTTACTTTTTCTGCGGCTGATCTTCCTGTTGTAGCCAGTCTCTCTGCAGGTGTCCCGATTGTCCACACCCCCAGCACAGGCCACTAGGTCTCCACCGGTGTCCCTCGATTGGTCTTCGGCCTCCATTATATCGGATACTCCTTGTTCTGGAAGTCGGGGTAGCCGTCACCTTGGCCACCTCCATCCTCAGTTCTGCCGTTAGCACCTCTTGGATGGTTTTATAGTTGCCCAGCATTAGGCGCAGAAGAAACTCCGTGTCTCGTACCCCGTCGACAAATATGTAGGTAGCCTCTCAGGATACGAACTGTGTTGGGAGGTCAGCTATGGCTTTGCTGGCCAGCTGCTCAATTGCCAGGGCGAAATACAGGCTGCTGTGACCTTGCTTTTAGCTGGCCGCGGTAGGGTGATTTCCAAAGTGATTCCCAAGGTCCTCGCACATGACCTTCGGCGCCGCCGCTGGCTGGACCGCGTTCAGGACTTCTGCGGCCCGTCCCAGAAGGCTGGCTATTACCTGTGTGGCCTCTTCCTCTGGTGACCATTGTTGTGTTTGGCCATTGTGTCGACATGACGGCTGAATACTTGGAAAGTTGTCGCGCCCTCATATTTAGGAGGTGTGACGCGCACAGATATCGTGTAGCGTCCCAACGCGTCGACCTTTAAATCCTTTAACCTCCTGCCGACGACGTAATTCACCATGGCGTTCAGGGACTTTGCGTTGTTGTCAGCCTTTTCCTCCAGCTCGTTAACGCGGCTCGCCAGGTCTTCGACCCGCTCGTTCTCTTGACCCATCCACTTGCCCAGCTCCGCGTCGTCACCCCTCACGCCGGTCAACTGCTCTTCGCACTTTGCGGTGGGGGCCTCGTTTGCCACTTTCATCTCCGTGGACAATTCGGTCATCTTCTCTGTCAGGCTGCTGTTTGTAGCTTCCATCTTCTCAGTGAGGTTATCGTTAGCCGTCTTCATTTGTTTCGGTTCCACTGCCAAGTTGTTATTTGCCGCTTCTGTTTTCTCAGCGAGGTTGTCATTTGCTGCTTTCATTTCCGAGGTCGTTCGGCTTTCATTTCCATCATCTTCTCCAAAATCTTTTAAAATGCGGCCTCCATGTCGTCGCACTTCTGACTCTAATTGTGACTGTGGGTTCATAGAATTAAAAGTCCAATTTGCCGAAATACTAAATGTTCTTTATTTGCCGAGAAACACACTGCGTAGCAGCTGCATTACATCACATACCACAATCTACAAGACCAAGGTCGATGACAATAACAAACAGCTTACTCAACTTCCACTGTTTACAGCACTCTTGTTACATGCTGTTCCAACTGTTTATTACTCACGACTGACTCTTGGCGAGACGTCGCTCTCTTAAATACCTCATTGATAAATTCGAGAGACTTCTGGAGCAAATAAGAAAAACAACTATTCTCTGTCAATCGAGATATCACTAGAATCATCCTTACGTGAAATCCTATCTGGGCCGGCAAGTCACTTATCACAAGCGCTATGTTTATCTGCTTATGCAAGCACGATCCGTATGTTATCTTTATCTACAGGCTCTTTGTGCACTCAAGCCGCGGTTATCTCTCGGCACCGAAATTTATGTGGTTTTCGCCACGACAATATCACTTCAGCAGTAGACAAAAACATGGAAGTTCTTGTAAATCGTCAGAGCTCTCTGGGTAAATACATAACCTCAACAATGGATAGCGTCAATGAGCGTAAATCTCAAGTGAATGTTATAAAAACTGTTCTAGAACAAATGAGGGGACAGCTGCTTATTAACTGCAAACCCAGCCGTACAAAGGAAGTTCGCAAAATTACACGTTAATATCACGGCTCGGATACTACAAGTCTTCTGTAAATGGAGAGGTGATCAACTGCAGTATGATATCGGCACCAAGACCCTATACGAGATCAGATACGATGTTTGCAATAAACGATGAAATTATTGAAAGTTATCCAGCACCCATTCAGATAGGTGATAAATTAAGCTTCATTGCTCCAACTAATCATGCAAATATGGACATATTCTCAGTATTGAATTAAAAATTTCCTATAAATTGACGTCGCATATTTAAATATTAATTCTTTGTAAGATGGATGCTGAAGGTATCAGACTCAAACAATCCATCCCCGACAAAGTAGGGCGATAAGGGAAAAGTTAGGTTCGCTAAAGGATCTCAAGTTCGAAACTCAGCGTATAATGTCTGATGTGCTACAGCCTGTAACCTATCCTCTAAAGAATATAATCAAGAATCAGGAGAAGCAAAACCCGAAAGAAGATGATGATGATGCTGATGATGATGACGATCTCTCGAAATATTTGCAGAAGGTTGGTACAGGTAGTACGAGCGTTATGGACGCCACCTATGGAGTACGGTACGAAGAGGGTGACCATAATAGAGGAATTATATTAATATAGGTAATAAAGGAATTATATTTCTAGACGGCTAAATTCAGATAGGATAAGAGACCTATGAGAATTGCCCGGTTTGTACGAGCTGTTACTCAAGCGAATACCTTGAAGTTCGCCGTATACCGAAGATGATCTGGAGACATATTCAGTGATTTTTAAAAGAAGCTCTAGTTCACAGACAGGGCTACAGCAGAAGCGGTCGACTGAGATCGAGCAAGGGATATAAATATAAAAATATAATAAGAGGTCTAATTGCTGGTAGGACTGGTTCTGATCTCAAGTGGAAGGAACACGTGCCCGATAGTCGTCTGGATTATGTGTACTGGTCTGATCCTAACATTCTGGTCAATAGACTCAAAATACTTATCGCATCGAAGCAAGCCCACAGTTGAAATTATTCATCTGAAACTCAACAGATCATCACGGAATTGAAAACCTCAAAAATAATAGCATGATCAGACGAAACATCGTTGGCGAGCAACATTCCCCTGCCAGACGGCGATATCTTTGCAGAAAAATAGTTAGTAAAGGTCTTAATGATTTATTACAAATAGATCTTATAGAAATGTATCCATATGCAGAAGAAAATGTAAACTATAAGTACATTTTTATTGCCATTAATTTTTATTAAAAATTGCTTATGCAAGAACTCTGAAGGACAAGAGCAGAGTTAATGTAACAGAAGCAATGAGTGATATATTAGCTAAATTGGATTCGTCACCAAAGAATACCCAATCGGATAATGGCAAGGAATTTTACAATAGACACTTCAGAAAATTAATGGCTAAATATAGAATTAATCATTATAGCACATTCATGCCCGATTTCACCAACAGATGTTAAGACTTAACACGAGCTTAGCAATAGTTAAAACGAAAATTGCATTTCACCAATAAAAGTTAGCCTAACACTCCTGTTAAATCTCTTGTTAAACTAACAATCCAAATGTATGATGTTAAGTCCTTAACAATTGTAGTCAAGATGGTGAGCATGAATTCTGCTGTTGATGCCGATTTGCTATAGTCAAGACCGTCTAAATAGCATTCGCAACAGATTACGGCCTATGAGCAGAAATTATTTTGAGGAGCTATCCCAAGAGCATTTTCTACAGAGGTGTAGACCGTCGAAATATGTTGTTATGAAGGTTACTGCGGAAGTACGAGAGAGGTCAGAACATGCATCGAAACGAATTCACTTCCAATATTTTCCCCGTGACATATTTCACTTTTACATTCACAGCATCCGTCCCATTATTTTCCAACATATCCTTACACTTCGTCAATAATTCAATTAACAATTCTTTCCCCATCTGCGAAATTTGTCTCACGGCTTTACTTACGATTTTGCTCATCCGCCATTTTTCATCTTGTGCAGACGAAAATGAAAACAAAAGCGCATCGCAGTACGTTCAGAAAGTAATACGACTCATCCATAGCCTTCTATAGCTGTAATGTTTACAAAATTCTTGGCGTTGACAGGTGTTTGGTAATATTTTCAGAAAACAGGTTGATGAAATGCAAGAAATTTAAAATTAATGTTAGTGTTGCGAAAAATTTTACGTTACATTTGTTAATGACTATTTTAATAGCTGCTGGAGAAATTGAATTGATCACTTAAAGGTAAAATGCATAAAGAGTTTTTGACTACATTTTCTCATAAATGGCTTGATCTCATACCAAGAATCGTAAATACCTACAACAATACTTACCAGTACACGATCAGAATGAGACCTGTTGACGTCAACAACAATGATCTGCTCCTGTGTATCGTTATGACAATTTCCGCAAAGAGAAGAGGAATACCAGGGTTTTCAACATCGGAGATCCTCAGAATATCTAGACATAAGGGCTTAGTAGAGAAAGGGTACACTCCCAATTGGAGAACTGAAATATTTCGTATTATTAGGATAAGGAATACAATTCCAGTTACTTTATGTTCTGTAGGGCAGTGATGGAGTGTAAATACAGGGTGGAGTTTATGGTCATGAATTATGAAAACCTCGGTACCCAGATACCTATCTGATTGAAACAGTCCTACGTCGATGTGGGAATATGTTACTTCTTAAGTGGTTAGGTTTCCCTAAATCTGAGGAGTTAGAACAGGATGCTGTAATGTAGCGGGAATAAAAAATTTGTGATAAAACAAAAATGAAGGATTTCGGGATGTGTTGTATATTTAATATTTGGATGAAATACAAAGAAAAGTTATTCCAATAAACTGCTGTTTATTTATTTATTTTTAAATATATCCCCATTCAACATCACATGATAGAAATGTTAATTATATATTTCTACAACGAATAAAATTAACATTAATTGTTCTACAACTTTTCCACACCACCACATAAAACTGTTAACCTATAATTTGTTATTTTACAACAATCAAAACAGCATATCACAATTTGTAAAAAATGAAATTACTTTTACATTTTTGCTGCGTCAAATCTTGACATGTAGAGGAGCATATTAGGACACAACGTTAAACTGTGACACCCAGCATTACACAAAAATAATAATAATCTATAATTGGTAGTTGTACAACAAAGCAACAATATATCATTAATAAAAATGAAAGTACTTCTACATTTTTAGTATAAAACCTTACATCTGGAAGAGCATATTAGGTCAGAACGTTAGAATATGACAAAAAATCTCAGTGTTAAATATGAAAAGACAAAAAAGAAAATGCTGTTCCACTTTACAGGAAATATTTTTTTCTCTTTGTATTTGAATCCTCTCCGTACCACTTTCCGTTTTACAAATTTTTATTATAAACTTTGAAATGCAGAAAGAACATCATCAAATAACATTAAACTATAACACACAGATTATATGTGTTAAATATGGTGAAAAAATAACTTTCACTTATAGGTGAAAATACTTTTTTCCCAAACCCGCTACCGCCTTTTGCGTAAAAAATACCTCATGGAATCAAATCTTGAAAACAGAACGTTAAACTATGACACACAGAATCTGTGTATTAAATGTGAGAATAACCTTTGATTTCTAGAGAAAATAATTCTGTCTTTCCTTTTTCTATAAATCCAACCTGTCTCACATCTCCCCTCTGTCATATTTTGTTTGATGCATAAAATCAATACTTTAGTTGAGTTTTTTCGCAAACTTTCATTTTCACTAAATGTTCACAAAATTTTACAAATTTACACACACATACATTACAATATCTCAAAATACTTTTCTCAGAACTACTCTCAGTCGTGGCAAGAGGAAAAAGGATTTTGCATCAATAACATAAATTTGAATGAGATTTTTTTAGCACATACCACACATTTATTCCCCTGTCTGTGTTAGCGTCAGCATCTTTCACTTAACCTCCTCCTCCGTCCATTTGCAGCTTATTTTTTTGCAGCTTTCGTTCCACAAAAGTGCTATTCCCTGTCATGCAATGTATATAAACCTTTACTAATAATCTTCCGTTTAAAAAGAATATCTCATAAAAATTTTAAGAGAAGCTTTGTTTTTCAACGACTTTCTTGTTTCCTTCTTTTTTTCCCAAATACTCTCAGCCATGCTCAGAGGAAAAGTAATTCCATCAATAGAATAATGATTCCAAGCTATAGTTGAATATGATTCTTGGCGCCTAAGCCTCTCAGAGTAACTTTATTCATTTCTACTGTGTGAATGTCATGCTTATAAGTCCTGAAAGACACTTGTTTAGAGAAATGTGTTGCATTCATGTCATGCAGGCAAGATAAATATTTTCAAATGTAAATGAGCGTATTCCCATTCTTGGAATTACTTTCGACTTTTTAACAATCTGTCTGTCATAACGAAATGCATATAATTTTTATTGTAATCATGCGTATTCAGTCATTACTCTACCAGAAATTTCATCTTTAAAAAGTCCCAGTACTTTTTTATTTACTGATGGTATCGCATATACGTTATTAGGTGGGTAATTTGATGCATCAAAATACTGTATGTGAGTTTTAATAAATTCGATATCAGTACTTGTTTAAAAAACAAATGCACCTGTGTCCATATAATTTAAAACATTTAAGATCGTTTTCAGCACATTATAATAAAAGTCATACATGATAAATTTGGATAACTCAAGAATCGCATGGCTAAAGTATATAGGCTTGCCCATATTAATTTCCTCTCTTAGTAACACAATTCACAAGTAATAAAATTATATAACGTTAAAATGTTTGGCGTGATATGAGCTTTCTCGCCTGTTTCCAACATGTAACGAGCTTGAAGTCCTTATAAGAGCGGACATTCTCCATAAATTTCCAATAAACACAATTTCTTACTTCTTTCCAAAGATTCTGACCAAATTCAGACTTTTCTGGGACTGGCTTTTTGGCATTTAAGTTAATATACTTTTTAAACCAATGGAATTGCTTATAAGCTACCGCTCTGTGTATGCATTTCAATTTAATTCCTAATTGCATGCATTGCTGCAGATTGCGATAATGTATAACATATTAATCTCTAATTGACAGCGTAGCAAGCAACTCTTCGTATCACTTGGAGGAATCACATTTCCTCGGTATATTGGCATATCGGTAGTAATTATAGCCCCAATTTAAGCAATTGGACTAACGTTAATCCTGCCGCTGGTGGCGCTAGTTTCGCGTTAATCCACCTTAATTCGGGGATTAAGGCGTATTAAGGCTTTTCAGGGGAAATTTCAAAAGATAGCATCAGGAGCGGTAGGATTATAGCTAAACTAGTTGCTTAATCCGGGACGGTTGATTTGAGAAGAAATGGATGTCTTTAAAAAAGGTCACGTGACTAGGAGAAAGGAGTTGCGATGTGTTGTGGACTGGAGTTTGAAAGGAAAGAAGGAAAGGATGTTTAAAGAATGGGTAAAAAAGGTATGCGGAAGTGACGTGTGGAGATTTCATTGGAGAAAATAAGACGAGATGGGATTAATGGTTAGCATTTAAAAATGATGGTGATTGGGGAAATAAATTGCATTGCGATTGGAAGAAAAAATGACGATTGACAGGCGTGGAAAAGGTATAAAAAGGGAGAAATATGGGTGAAAATAAAGAAGAAAAGGGAAGATTGTGAAGGGACAGCAACGTGAATGCATGAGCTGGTGGAAGAATGAAAGAAGAAGTGGAAGAAAAGAAGCAAAATGTGACGAAGCAGCAGGAATTGGTAAATAGAATAAAAGGAAATGTGGCAAAGCTGAACGATGACTTTGAAGCGTTAAAGCAGATGATAGCAAATTTGAAAAGCGCTTGTACGGGCGGAGTGATGAATTTCCTGATTATGAAGGAAATTATGACGAAGGCACAATTGCAGAGGAGCAGGAGGGAGCGGAAGTTGAGGGAGGGGAGGAAGAGCTGCTGGAATGTGAGACGAAGTAAGTAAAAGGTAGCTGAAAATAAAGAAATCTAAATATACAACAATAATTCAGCAACTTATCCATATTTTTTTTTCTTTAAATAATTTGAATAGCACTATTAGACATTTTTCTTCAGATTTTCTATATCTTTTTCTGTTTTCTTTGTGACAACCATGAACATTAAAGGAAAAGGAAAGGAGCCCTGCCTTGGTAAAATGAATAAATGGATAAACGAAATAGCTTAAAACATCTTGTTATATATATATTTGAAATGTTAAGCTAAACAAAGCATGGCATGAAATACAACACAATACAGGCGTTGATGTGCGTACATACATATTGCTAACCGGGAGAAAATATAAAAATGTTTACTATAAACCACTTGTGTTACATTTCCTAATACACAAAAACAAATACAAAACAAAAGTGAAAATTATGTATAGTGGACATGTTCAAATGTTTGGAACGCACCACAATGGTGACAATGAAAACATTTGCATTTTCCTTAGTGAATGCAAGGGTAATGGATACAAAGGCTATCAGAGGGATTGACGCAATGGGAGCACGTGCCCGATGATTTTGAAACGTGAGCATATGGGTAAAAAATGTTGTATAAAGCACATATGCGTTTTGCCAAACACTGTAAGCATGCTGGTGAATAGCTCTTTTTTGTTTTGACACACATAATGGAGCCATTGATACACAAATAAATGTTTGCGATGGTAGTCAGGTTTTCTACAATGCCAGCAATAGCGATGGGTACAAGCATTAGAACAAAACATTCTGCAGAAGTGGAACATTTGAGATTAACTATCAAATGCACCGCAGTATTCACACTTATCCTTGATGGACGTCAGAGAAGGAATGTCCATATAATTTTTATATGAATTACAGTTACACGAAATGTCCCAAATTAAAAGAGCGGTAAATTAATTGCTTCAACCTGGGCAGTTATGTAGCAAATGAAATGGAATACTGTTTCGAATATTGTTTAATACACATGTACGCACAGCTTGACATTGTAGACATCGGGGAGTGTATGAATTTGTTTGAGGACGAAATGCCAGCCAAACAGTGTAATGTTTTTTTAACACAGATCACATAGTGTTACTGTGTGTACCTGAAATAACCGCAATGTGCACAAATGCAATCTGGCATGGCAATAGCTGATGCTTTTGTTGTCACACAAGGAAATCATGGCATTTTGCACGAATAAAATGCTTAAACCACAAGTGAAACTTTTTAAATGCTTATATATACATAAAAAGAAGCAAAGTTACTGAGAAAACAATTGAAAGAACACTTGCTAAAAACTAAGCTAAACAAAACCCTCATAATAAGAATAAAAACTAATTACTGTACTTGTGAAACCTATCACTGTTTTTTAAAAACACAATTTTGAAATATCTTAAATGGTTCTATACATAATAAAGAAAGCAAAAGCACTGGGGTAAAATTGAAAAAAAAAACTCTAGCTACAAATTAAGTTAAAAATAGCACCGGAAACAATAACACTAATAACAGTAAAACTAGTTCCTGTGCGTGACAAACCAAACAGCGCTAAGAGTTCTGTCTCGGTCGCTTTACGGAGTGTACCGGTGTTACCGCCACTTTGCGCGATTTCGCAATGTTTTGCAAAATGCGCCGTCGATCCTCTAAGCTGGCGGGCACCAGCAGCGGGATTGCCAGATCTGGCAGCCGGTCGCTTTCCCCCTCCGGCAGCGAGGCGAGCAGATTGTCGTACTCGTCGTTGAAGCAGCGGTTGTTCTCGCACCAGCCGTTACTATGCTGGAGCAACAGGGACTCCAGCGACCATATAGGAAAGAGGTTTTTCCTCGTCGGAGTCTTATTAAATTTTCGGGGTGTGGAAGAGATTACAAGGACCAGTGACGGGCTCGGGGAAGAAATGTTGCTCAAAGCTGAGTTCAGCAAGGGTGGGGTACGAAGTAGACAGAGGAAGAGGCGGGTAGAAAGGAGAATGTGTAGTTAGGGGCTGGACTGAAGTGTCTTGTAGGGTAATGGACTGAAGCTGTCCAAAGGAAGAGGAGGCAAATGAAGGAAAGCTACAAGCAACAGCTGTGGAGGTGTGTTGAGTGGTGGGTGAGGATTGGGTAAGCGAAGAAAACTGCTTTGGAGAGGGTTAGCAAAGGAACCTGGGAATGTAGGGTAACTCCAGGGGAATAAGAAGGAAAGGTACTCATTGAATAGAGAAGTGGCGCAACACCCAAAGAATCATGGAAATTTTGTGCGGAGTAAAACCCGCTGTCGGTGCTGGAGCCTGACGGTTAGGACGGCGAGAATACCTGCACCGACGAGTAGGACGAATAGCCTGTATAACGGTACGTGTCCTGGAGGGAACTAGGTGATGTTAATAAATACTCACACTGTAACTTAACTAATTTATTTAACGACTAAACCTACAATTAAAATATTAATAAACACTTAAACCCTTTGTATTACAACAATTCAATAATAAAATCCCGTTACCCGACTCTTACATTTTACCATTTCCCTTATTACCTTTTATTCCTATCCCTAAGCCTTACATTTAGTTAAACTGTCTAAATTTTGAGCCCATCTGACATTCTCAAGTTTCCAAACGTGTTTAATAAATTTGGTATTTAGATCAATCCTTGGCAGTAAGTCTAGCACAGAAATAAAGCCTCTTTACTCACATATTAAATGAAGGATTATTGTTAGGATCTGCATCCTGGTCCAAAGCGACGTGGGGTAGTCTGGCACTTCCACACAAGAATGCGCGACGAGCTTTAGCTCAGGAGGCTTATATAGGACCTGTTAGACAACGCCTTAATGTCGTCATAATATCCTAAGCAAAGGTGACCATTTCCCGTCACGTAGTCCAGCTTGGGAGAATCCGCCTAACCGCAGGTTGCTCACCAGCGGAACACACATGTGAGTAAGCTTCCTTTTGCGTTCTCACAAAACATAATAATTTTCAAAGAGACCTTATAACTGCTAGCTTTTGGTTTTCCATGAAATTGTATATTCGTAGGTAACCTTTTACCCGTGAGCAGACACCGGACACGTCGGGGTATCAATTGAATTCATGTAAGTGTACAGGATGTTCCCAACCTTTACCTGGGAATGGACGTGTGCTCGGCGGGGCACTATACCCTCCCCACCTTGACATGAGCAATGGGTACAGGAGTACCGATTGCGAACCTCTCAATTAGCTTGGTGAGTACTCATTTCTTTCAATTCCTGTGCAAATTGTAAATAGACAATAATCTTTTTTTGTGTTTATCTTAAGTAGTTTGGATTATATATATATATATATATATATATTGTTTTTGTTTCATGTGTTTGGGCAACGTCTAACTATGTAAGTATCTTCCCTTAAACTAGTTACAATGACAATACAATATTTGGTATAGTGTGAGATGTGTTACATAAATTCCTTTTGCGTCAACTTGTTTGGTGTGTGATTTGGTGAGGGTCCACCCTCAGTATAGTGAACTAGTTGTAGCAAAACAAACTGTTGGTTCTTTCTTATCACTTTCTTCTTCTCGCGTCGTGGGATCTGTGGTTGTAGTTCTTCCCACGAGTTGTTCTCCTTCCTCAGCTTCCTTCGCGTCTCAGGTTCTGGTCGAAGATTGGCTGCTGCGCGATAACAGTCTCCGTTGAAGTAGCAGACGAGGGCACCAATACCTTTTGGTGATCCCTAGTACCAAGGCGATACCCAATACTGCCAGTAGTAACCCGATACCAATCCAGAAGTGAGATGGAGCCTCTTGTTGTTGGTTCAGTGACTCGCGTGCCTCCTGCACGCTGTTTGCGAGCCGATGTAGTGACGCCTGCGGCGGTCGATCGTCAATCCGGATCTCGGTTTGAAGGTCTTCCAGCTTCTTCAGGTCCAATGGATGTCTATTGGGGTTCGACAGGTTGTGCTTTTCCGCAGGCGACAGCAAGCTGCTGATATCAGGAACCACGAGAGCTCCTTCTTCCAGATTGAGCTGCGTCTCTCCGACGATGGCCGGTAGTAGCGTCATCGTATCGGAATGGTAATGGCAATCGAGGTCATCAGTCAGTAACTCAGTTGCGTGGAGGATCAGTGGCCTGAAACGTGTCTCTCGACCAAAACAGGCTTTAGCGATCTTTAGAGGTTTCGATACTGAATAAACCCAATAACTCTTCTTTTGGGTTTTTACATGGCCAGACAGGCGGGAAATCAGGTCTTAGGATGACTCTTTTACATAAGGTGTGGACATTTTCTTCTTGCCCAAAGAATAAAGAGGATATGCATGATGGGGAGGTAGAGGAGTACAGGGCAAACTCCGCTGCGCAAACGGAAATGGTTCCGGATTTGCATGAGTTAAGGTGGGACTCTGTGAGTAAGGCGTATTTCTGCCTGTCACTAGATACTGCCAGGTACGGAATTGATGTATGTATAGTTATGTATTTCCCTACCTCCTACCTTTCCTTATCTGACTTTTGTAAATACGATTTTAATGCTGATTCTATAATGTTCCATGTCAAATCTTTTTTCTCTGCTCACTCAGCGATTCCATTATAGATCACTTTGCAGACATCCCGTCGGTTTCTTTGGATGTCTGCATGACTGCTGCACGCGTAACACTACCTGAAATAATATTGATATTATTATATACCGTCATTAAGGGCCTGTATAATCAGTAAAGAAACAAAGTTAACGTTGTGCATTAACATGTCTTTGTTTTTTTAAAGCTGAAATATGTAAGATATGCATGCATTATAACCTTTTAATAAATGTATTAACCTGTATAATAATCTGTAAGGAAACACGTGTTTCGCATTACATACATATTTCAAAGCTGAAATATATAAAATATACATGCAGAATAACTTTTAATTCCTTTATTTTATTTCTTATTGTATAATTCATTTTGAAAATCAATAATAATATGCTGCATATATTAACATATGTTATCATATATTTATCAAAGGAATACAAGGTTACAATCTAATATATTTTAACAATAACAACAGTAATAATAATAATAATAATAATAATAATAATAATATTAATAATAATAATAATAATAGTAGTAATAATAGTAGTAGTAATAATAATAATAACACTAATAATACTATTAATAATAATAAATAATAATAGTAATAATAACACTAATAATACTATTAATAATAATAATAATAATAATAATAATAATAATAATAATAATAATAATAATAATAATAATTATAAATATATAGTAATAATAATAGTAATAATAATAATAATAATAATAATAATAATAATAATAATAATAATAATAATAATAATAATAATAATAATAATAATAATAATAATAATAATAATAATAATAATAATAATAATAATAATAATAATAATAATAATAATAATAATAATAATAATAATAATAATAATAATAATAATAATAATAATAATAATAATAATAATAATAAAGTAGTAGATTTACGAGCTCGTTGGGGTCACATTGAGTATTCGGAGACACATAATTAATGCACTTAGAACCCCGATTATTTTCAGTTCGCAAAACTAAATTCTGTTTGCTGATACTTTCATTTTCATTCACTGAATCGACCTAGGGTCCAAGTTCTCCATCTTTACCTATCAATGATCCCCTCTCTCCACAAACCGGTGTTACAGCACCACAGATCACTTCATAATGATGTACCAACGATTTTGCATTTTCTTAATTAGATGATCTAGAATTTTTTGTTTCATTGTCCTTCAATGATAGCCAGCTCACAGAATTTCTTTTATCATTACACTGTGAGCGGTGGGCTTTCAGATGTCCAATGGACCTATTCCTTAGAATTAGTTTACACAAACAACACCGATATATGAAAGCTTAAGATTATTATAATTTGATTAAAAAGTTCTTCAAGAACAGTCGCTCTTAGTGATACCATTCACACAGATGATGGTGCAGAACTAAAGAAAGTAATAATATAAATAGTATGAAGACTTTCTTTCAAGGTATATTGATTATAAATATTTACTGAAGTTGATATATATTAAGGAAATCCTTTATTAATTTTGAAAATGAACGGTTATTTATGTTATTACCTATTTTATGTGTAGATGGATCGCTCCTTCATGGTTTAATGATATCCTTTATCATTTTTAAAAGTCATATGTGAGTTAAATTTCTTTATAGAGTCAATTGAAAGCAATCTATGTCACTGTCGAGATTTAAACCTTGGATCTCATGGTTTTCGCCTAGTCGCTCTAACTCATTGAGCTACCATGGTCTATGTAATTTAATCATTGAAACTATTATGAACAATTTTATTGAAATCGTATTTAATCGTTAAGTATTCCTTATGTAAATCCGAAAATAAATCTCTTGTGTATTGTCAAAAAACATTACTCACCGGAATCATGCCTCTTTATTGGTGACGTGATGTCAATTACGGCAAATGGCCGATGGTTTGGCGATACGATATTGATGACCTCATATGATTGTTGGCGCCTGATCGGAGATGATGCTGGAAGAATAATAGTTAAGTTTTTGAGAACAGGATACCTTTTTTCTACAGATTGGGCCTAGAACGATTATTGTAGATTGGTTCTATATGTGTTTTTAAATGAAAAGTACTGATATTATGAGTCGCTCTGTAGTTGTATTATCTATATAGAAATAATCACGATATTAATAATAAACAAGCTTAAACTTTCTGTTCATTTAAAAAAACTCTAGTGATAATATTTCAAAAATATAAATGAAACCTATTTCGTGTGATATGTTTTCTTACACCTCTGAGAGAAAATTCTCATGAATATTATATAACCGAAGTATATATACATCCTTTATAAATATTTTTAAGGAATGCATATTGTCAAGAGAAACTAAATATCAAAGAACGTAAAGTAAACCAAAAAGCAAAACAAACAAAAAATAAAAATGAGATAATCATACCTTCTATTGCTTCATGTATAACTTAATTCGTTGTACAAAAAACACCCTGAAAATAAATTCACGCACACAAGCACTCTCTGTGTTTGAATATGAAATTTCAACTCAACTCAACTCCATGCTGGCGGGCTGTTTGGAACAGCCCGAAGGGTGGTCAAATCGTGTACCTGCTCTGGGAAGAGCTTAACCACGTAGTGGCGGGATGTGGATGTTGCAGAATCACGGGTGTAGATTAAGTGGGGGTAGTGTAGGGAGGTAGCTTGTTGCTCCTCAGGGAATGATGAACCGGGTGCTACAGACAGCGTGCACCGCTGATGGATTAGTTAATGAACTAGAAAGAAGGTATGTATAATTTTGAATTTTCCAGAATAAAATTTTGGATTAGCTGAAATTTAGTTAAGCTGGAATGGAGAGCATGTGGTTACCGGTAATGACCGCAAGACATGCGGGGTAATCGGTATCGCTTTAAGCGACACTCACGAGGTGCATAACCTCCAAGGGATCTGACGAGGGTGCTCTGATGTTGGGGCAAACCCTCGAAGAATTTTGTCGTCCGGCGCCTGCTTTCATCCTCCAGATATCGGAGGGATGAAGCCTCTTGAAGCAATCTCACGGGGAACCTTGTGCAAACAGAATAAATAATCCGAAGACACGGCACCACACGACCGATGAGCTTGCTCCTGGATGTGCTCCCAGAAAGTTAGGACCTTATCCAGCTTGACTCCCAAGTACTTGATTGAATTCTCCCACCTGATCCCTTGCCCGAAGTAGGTAAATTGGCGGGAAAGCGGCGTTTGGTGAACAATATCGCTTGGCTTTTCTTCGTATTAATGGACAATCGCCAAAGCGTGCACCAATCCTGGAGGATAAGGTAGCGTTGGATGGGGTTGAAGGTTCTGCGTGGATGTCTGTTTGTTGAAAATAGCAACACGTTATCAGCATATTGAGCTATGTTGACGTGCTGTTCAGTGGGCAGGTCAGCCACGTAGACGCTGTAGAGCGTTGGCGATAACACAGAACCTTCGGGGACTCCGCCGCGGATAGACCTTCGTGTAGATGTTTTTTTCCGCCACTGTGACTGTGAAGAATCTATGTTTTAGGAAAGAGTGAAGAAGGTGAATGACTTGAGTGGGTAGCTCCAGTTGGATAAAATTGTACAGCAGACCCGCCTGCCAGGTCGTAGAGAAGGCCTTTTCCACGTCCAGAGAAACCTCCGAGGTGAATGCCTTGTCCTGGAAACCCACGGCTGCAGCCTCCACCACGCGCAGCAACTGCTGTGACGTAGAATGTCCAGGACGAAAGCCAAACTGGTGAGGAGGGATGGCTTGAATGTCACCCAAAAGGGAGGACAAGCGGGCTAAGAAAAGTCTCTCGAAAACCTTCGAGAGAACAGAAAGGAGGCTAATGGAGCGGTAGTTGGCAGGATTAACCGGGTCTTTCCCTGGTTTCAAGAGGCATATCACCCGAGCCTCTTTCCAACTACGTGGAAAGTGACTCAGAGAGAGACACATATTGAAGACCATGGTAAGAAATAACACGGCCCTGAAAGGAACGTGGCGGAGCATGAGTGGCGTTATGTCATCAGGTCCCGCCGCCTTTTTGGTTTGAGACGCCGGAGTACGCCCTGGAGCTCACTGGGTCTTATAACAGGGAGTCTGTCCGCCTCAGCCGGCGGTCGCCGATAGTATCGACGAACCTCCTGCCTAACGCGGTCAGAGAAGACAGGGTCCTGGGGGTCTTCTCTAGCCCTCATGGTCATGTCACGGTAGTCGAAGAACACCGTAGCCTTGGCCTGTGGTTCATAGGATAGGCCTTGGGTACCCTGGAGTGGGGAGTTTGGTGTCCCTTGGCGGCTCCGAAGTCTTTTAATGACCCTCCACACGTCTCCGTCCTCGAGGTTCATACGAGACATCGTGTCCTCCCAAGCGCGCACTCTGTGCTCATGTAGGGGGGCACGAACATCTCGGCACAATCGCCGATGAAGCTCTCTGGTAGAGCCACCTTGCTGCCAATGAACGAAGAATAAGGAGTAGGATGTCCAGGGGAAGAACATCCAGATGAAGAGGGGCTGGGGTGATAACTGTAAGGTTGCGGACCGTTCGCTTCACGATTGAGGTGAAGGACGAGACCGCGGCCACGAAAGAGGGGATATCGGTTATGTTGGGGTTGGGGGAAATGGAGTCATTCAGGCAGACTTTGACGCAATCCCAGTCCACATCCCGGTTTTGAACCGACACGTCATGATTGGCAATCCGTGTATTAACCTCAGCAAGTACTGGGTTGTGATCTGAATGTAAAGCGTTGAGCGAAGCGAGTGAAAAATTAAATGGAAAGCGTTTGATGATAGCGAAGTCGATATCAGATGGGCAAACCCCGACCACGCGGGGATTGAGTGGGTTGCCATGGGCCCTCAACTCGAAGGTGAGGGTCCGCATCTATCATGCGGATAATGTCACTGCTCCTCCTATCCGCTCGGGGACCATGATGGCAACGCTGATGTTTAGCATTGAAGTCCCCAGCCATAATGACATTAGGATGTAAGGAAAGAATGGATTGGTAGTCATTGGCTACGAACTGTGAACGGGGAGGATGATAGGCAGATACTACCAGGACTTCAGAACCGCCAAGGTTCACGCAGGCTGCCGTGGCTTCTAGTGTCTGGAGTAGTGGAAGCTGGACAGCTCGATGGACCACACTTCTCCTCACCAGGATCGCTGTGCCACCTCCTCGGCGACCAGCACGATCCATTCGGAGATAGTGATACCCTGAGAGATGGAAGGGAATCTGGGGGCGGAGATGGGTTTCCGACACCAAGATGAGGTCCAAATCATTGGATCATGCAAAATGTAGGAGCTCGTCCCGTTGAACCGCCACTACAGCCGCGTTCCAGAACGCGAACCTGAACGAGGTACTAGACCTAGTTCGTGCTACCATTCTGGGCCGGCTGGATAAAGGAGATCAGAAGAGCAAGCCCCTGCATGTCTGTCACCATGCGGGTTGCGGGGTCTGAAGAGGAGGTAAACCGCACCAGCTGTTCACAGAGTCGCTCACCGTGGGACTGTAACAGCTGATACAGCCACGTCAGCAACTCCGACCGTGATGAAGTGGATGGAATAGTGTAGGAAGTTCGGGGCGGGGTTTTGTCCTTGGACTTCGAAGTTGAGGAGTGTCGTGGGGCTGGCCTACCTTTGGCATTCTCGTCCCTTATCTAACGAGCAGGCTTGTGTTCACCAGTCCCACTCCCAGCCTCGGAATCCAAGTCCGCCCTTTTGGCTCCCTCACGTCTCTCCTCCCTTCTGGGGGTGGCTCTAGGTGGGGCTGGAGCTGTGCGTTATTTAGTGTTTTTCGCTGTGCGGGTGTGTCTCCTTGGGGGGTTGTGTCTTACCCCCGGAAAGGCGTCGAGCCACCGGCTGGTTTGCGCACCACCTCAGCAAAGGATGGGGCACTATTGGAGCTAGGCACTTGTGGCCCTGGTGCTATGGAAGAGGTTGCCCTCTCCGCTACTGGCTCAGAACGGGTGTTGTGGGTTATTGGCCCTGGAGCTGGTCTCCTAGAGGCAATAACCGCTTTCCTGGTAGGGCAACCTCCATAGCACGCTATGTGCCCTCCTTGGCGCAGGTCGGAACTTCCGTGATGGCATGGGGGCAGTCCTCTCTGAGGTGGGTGCCACCGCAGCTCAAGCAGTGAGGTTTACTGTGGCAGAAGAGGCTGGAGTGATTAGACCCCAGACATCGATAGCACTGAGCGATGTTGCTCCTTCGAAGACTCGATGGGAAGAGAGACTCTGAAATTTCAATACAAGTGCTATTATTTTTATACAGGTCAGCGCGCATGCGAAGTTTACTTTCCTTGAACGCCTCTACAACCAATGTTATTGGTTAATACTTTGTAAGGAAAAAAAACCGTTTAAACCAATCAAAGTAAGGGCATTGTCATGAGACGTTCTCATTAACTCCGCCCAGCTGGTCATCACTGCCCACATACAACGTTACACGGTTGTGTGTCGCTTTCGCACGGAGTTTGAATGTCTTTTCACCGAAAGTTTTTTGTTGTTTCATCTCTCTCACTCCCTCCCTCTCTCTAGATATTTCATAAACTCTATCCATGAATATACGCAAAGTTATCACTAGTGAGTATATATTAAAGATCTCGGTTTTCCAGCTTATTAACGAAATTGGTTAAAAATAAAAAGATCTCATACAAACAAACTTATGGACTTCTTGTGGAAATAAACAAGTGAAGAATTATATTAGGCATTTCCTTGAAAGGGAAATAATCATGTAACATAAAAGCATTATAGCTAAAGGTTAACAGCACCTGTAATTCTCTCTCTCTCTCTCTCGCCCTCTCTTTCCCTCTCCTTGGTGCTTGCTTGTACATGCGTGTGTGTGTGTATGTGTGTAGATGAAGCTAGCGCTTTCAGAGTATACTTTTGAGACTGATATATTAAGTAATTCTCTATATAATTATCTTGTGAAAATCAGTTGGCAGTTGGATCAGAAAAAAAAGCCAGCGCAAATGCTTCAGAATATTAGCAGGTATTAAGAATATAGTATATGTAAATGAAGTGTTGCATTCCACCTTAATTCAAACTCTCTATCTTTAAGTCCATGAAGGAAATAAAAGTCGTTTTCTGTCATAAGCAGTTCTAAGAAGGCCAACGTTGTAATCTTAGAAAACGACATAAGAAAACATTCGTAACCTGATTAAGAAACAAAGTAAAAATAAGTTTAAAGAACGTGTGTGAGTGCCTATGTTTAAAGATTGTATGTGAGTGTCTATCCTCGTTATCCATAATTTCACAAATAAAGGAATATGTTTACCCTCCCTCTCTAGGTATTTCATAAACTCTATCCGTGAATATACGCAAAGCTATTACTAGTGACTAGATATTAAAGATCTCGTTTTCCAATGAACAAGTGAAGAAATATGTTAGGCATTTCCTTGAAAGGGAAATAATCATGTGACATAAAAGCATTATAGCTAAAGGTTAATAGCGCGGTAGGACGGAGAACTATCACCCCGTCTCAAGCTGTGAGGGTTGGTAAACGGTTTCTTTGTTACGTTATTGTGTTACAACCCACAATCTGGCGATTTCTTTTCGGAAGAGAGGGACCCTCTTTATTAGGGGCTCTCATAATATGGTTCACCACAGTCATTGTCATTTGAATGGAGGTATTTTTCACGAGAAAAGCAAAGGTATTGGAGAGCATTATTAACGATGTCCACAAGAGTCCACATTGTTATTTTTTTCAAAAGACCGGTGCACAGGATTTAATAATAAATAACTTCAAACAATCTTCATGTAACCTTGAGATGGCTATACTTATCTGGAAAACAATTTATGTATGTGCCGATGGAAAACACATAACAGAGGGTTGAAATAATTAACATTTTGAACTTAGTAACCTGCATAAACCCTCATTCTTTCGACGGTGCCAGGGAGTCCGCCGCATCTCTCTCTCTCTATCTCTCTCACTCTCTCTCTTGACGTGAAAACTTAAATCCTAATTCGAAAAGTCCTTCCTTTGTCGCTAGTGTCAGCATTCACCTGTATGAAAGATAACTGATAACTCCCTAAAATTCTGGGAACGCTTTCTGGTTTTGCTTCTGACACAGATAATGGTTTGAAATAATTATTTTCATCTCGAAAATGTACCAGCCGGCATAAACCCTAAAGTAGAGGAGAAAGACATTCATTAATTCATTGACGCCAGCGGTTGGTGACATCTGGTCGGCACCATATCTCTATCAAAGGACGTAGTCATCGAATTATTTATGACCCATTAATTACAAGAAAATTATTACAGCGAAACACATCTGCATTCTTACACATGGCAGCTTACGGGGGCGGGTGATTTATCGAGGGGGGCGTGGTCACATTCCAGACATACTGCAACATGCATCCCACCCCCACCCATTTCCATTATTATCCAAATTAGATATTCTATTGTTTTGGTTTCCCCATTTCTGTACTACTGACATGCTTTATCCACGCGTTATAATGACTCCACCGTGTATCGAAATGTGAGCTTAGATGTGACAAAAGTCGATACCACGGAGGTATATGGAAACATTAGCACAATAATAAATTACATTAGGTAGGTGAATAAAAATGTACATATGTAACATAAGGTAAAGCACTTTTAAATGCAATTACTCACCAGTAAAGCTGGAGGTGTATTCCAGTCTTGAAATGGATCGCATTTTACAGTATATACTTCCTGAGCACAGCGTTCTGGAGATTCACTGTATCAAGAGCGAGCCTCTCCCTTAATCTGGTTTGATTGATACCGTGTCGAGATTTCCACCGCGAAAACCATCAGGTGCATTAAAATCATTGGTCCCATGCAAATCTTTATGGAACATCACAACTTCAACTTTGATAACAGGTCCAGATAGTTGCTTCCTTTACTTTGTTTTATTAAGAATCACCTGTATAAGCACTCATCGAGATCACTGTCTTTACCAAATTTATTTCTTTTCTTTGCAATCCTATTCCACTGTCCATAATACTTCAAAGTTTCTAGGTTTATCTTCCTCTTTAGCCATCCCTAATTGTTCCTTCATTTGCGACACACTCACGCGATAAACTAGCTTTGTGATCCCGTTTTTTATGCGAGCGATTACTTTTAGTTTATGGACTACTGAATACGTTTTACGCTTCTGTGACACTTATGGTATTCTCAATACGTGACTTCACTACTAAAAGCCGTTATTCAATCTGAACTGATAATTTAAGGCAAGGCGACACTGAAAAATCCAGCTTCTATAATGATAAACCTATCATGAATATTTAGCCACATAATTAGAGTATTATTTTAAACTTGCATGCAAAATTTTCATGCTGCTAAACCAGATATTCATTTATTATTTTCTGTGAAATTATTGTCAAAATTACTGGCTTTATGTTTTATGCGTCAACAATTTGAGCTTTTAAAGGACCCATATTACTATTTGTTGGAATATTCTTGTAGCATTTGTTCTAAAATATTTTTCACGTGTTAGCCCTCAAAATTTTGAAAATACTAGCTTTTTATTCCTTAACACCATATAATTTTCAAACATGAACAATAACAAACAAGCTGAATGTGGAGTTTCTTATTTACATATTTATGGACTATCCTGTATGTTTCACCAAGTTAAATGAAAAACTTTGAGGCGTGAAGCAGTTTGTATACTAGAAAGTGTTTCTCAGAATATTAATTTTAAAGTAATGATTGTTACCTGTAACGATTGTTAAAGGTTTCTTAACTATGCCCTAAATGATGAAAATGATAAAACTGGCATGCCTTTATTACTACGCACTCTAAGCTACCAAAGAGTGCCAAAAAAATTTCCATGTTTTTCAGCATTTTCGGTGAATTTTCAGTGCACACTTGCCTTAGCTTGCCCAGGTCTTACAATTCCCCCAGACAAAGAGGTTTTAGCTCTTATGCATGTCCCGTTATAGCAGGGTGAACGTTAGGGATGTGATGAGGGCGAAATTTGTAGAGTATAGGATAAAGGACCACATACAGAGTTGATAACTCTATCAGTAACAAGAGTGCACTCCATGCATGCAGCAGCCGTTACTTTTACAATTTACAGCTTCGTTCCTGACATTCATCCATCAGGATTACATCAGAAATGTTTTGACATTGGCATTATCTTTGTGGTCTATTATAAACACTAATTTTAAATATTTGTCGTTTTCCTTTTTCATTTGTTTTAGTTTTAATATAGCCATATCAAAAGGATATTACGTTTTTCGGCAAAATGAAAAGACGTTCCATTACTTATTGAAGCACCAATTGGTAGTGAATGTGGAAACTTGAAATAAATTGTATTTTCCCAGAGAGGCTTGCCTAGAAATGCTGTATTTCTATTTATTAAAATCAATGTTTCTGCAAGACATCAACATAAGTGCGATACTTCTGTACATACCAATTATAAGATACTTCCAGATTTTTATGTAACCGAATAACGGAACTTTGCAACGGTGCTGTAAGTTATAAACAGTGTCTTATTGATATGTGTACAGCTACCATTGATGCAGTTATCACATCTCTCTGTGTTCTGTTATTCTAATCTGCTCCGGCGGACCTAGTACCAATGTGAAACAGGAAGTGGTTCTCTGTGCCCAACTTGTTCTTTCCGGAACCCAGTTGTTGGTAAATCCTCTGGTGTATTTCTTCAATCCCACAATTATTAACATTTAACGTATAGTTTTTACATAAAAAATAAAAGTTATGAGTGTTTTGGAAGCATTTGTGGTACATATAAATGACACTTTCACTACTCAAAGTAACTACTATTACCACTCCACTATTACTATTGTTGTTATTGAATAATTGCATTTTTTATAACTATACTTTCTTTATATTCCACAATACACATGATTATCACTCGGAAATTCCAAAGCAATACAGAAAATGAAACACTAAACATTAGAGAGTTTGATTTAGTTTGAGAGAGAGAGAGCAACTGTGTGTGTGTGTGTGTGTGTGTGTGTGTGTGTGTGTGTGTGTGAGTGTGTGTGCGTGTGTGTGTGACATTGACATTACACCAAACTTGTGTCCTGCAGAGGCAAAACATACATTCATATCTCTGATACACTCCTAATATAAAACGCTATAACGTGCTGAAGGATAAAGCTTTTGCCATGGAACTGTAAGTATGCTTCCTGACTGCTGTAGCGCTATCAGCTCTGTGTCTGTTCTGCTATCCTGATAGTCTCCGGTAGAGCACAAGTAAGCGAGGAGGTAGTAGGCACTGATCTGCTTGCTTATCGTCGTGATCGTCATCGTCGTCGTCGTTGTCGTTGCTTTTGTTGTTACTAGTAATTGCAGTATTCAAAAATAGTATTGAGTTCATCATTGTAGGATAAATGTTTTATGTTCATTGTCATTCTATTTCATGTTCTTAGTGATTTTCTAGTGGTTCATGTTTTGACAACAACTCACTACCTGTGAGTCAGCTGCCCCTTATTCTAGAGTTTTATGATGTGTGTGTATGTGTGTGGGTTTGTGTGCGGGAGAGGGTTGGGTGGGGGGAGCGCGCTCTTTTATTTGTGCTAACACCATTAGTTGACATTAAAGAGTCAGTTAATCACTAATCTTGGTGGAATTTTCCTTTGAAGTTTGTACTTAACCTTCTTTAACCCTCTCTCTCTCATATAGACTTGTCGTCAAGCACCTATATCTTGACCATGTTCAGGACCTGGTCAAGATAGAGCTTGAGCGCGCCGGAGTGATGGTGTCGAGGGTGTACCAGCTGCGGCGGTATACGCGGGGCCGGCCCCCGCTTCCCATGTACCTCATCGAGGTTTCTTCCCCAGAAGCTCGACAGCAGCTACTATCACTCAGAAGCCTTTGCCATCATCGGGTACATGTCGAAGACTACCGAGCTCCTCTGCAGCTCCAACAGTGTGGCAGGTGCCAACTCCTCGGCCACTCCGAGAGAAGATGCACAGCAACAGTGGTGGTGTGCTCTAAGTGCACACGGCACCATGATTCTAGCTCCTGTAACGTGGTGCCCGAAAATAGAAAATGCGCGCTGTGTGGGCAGACGGGCCACGGAGCCCGTTGGAAATCCTGCCCGGAGTACAAGCGGCAACTGTCTCGGCCTCGCGACGGATCGGCCGCAAGGCAGGCCCGACAACAGGCCAGAACAGGCATCAACGATGCAGACACCCGCACCGTCCCAGTGCAGCCGCGTACCTCTGAGAGGCCTATCCAGCAGGGGTGACCACTGCGAGCTCGTGTGGACACTGGCCCCCCGAGGGCCCATACAAGTCTCCCCAGAAACCCTACCACTGTGCCTCTGAGCTCCCCACATATTCAAGCTCAACAAGTCCATCGCTTCCCAAACTATCGCTCCCAAACTCACAACCTCCCATTGCATCCGATCCGCCACAGGACCAAACCAAATCCCGTAGCCTCTACAGACTCTCGCGCCCCACTCCCCTGACACCCTAACCACAGACAAGCCACACAAGCTAACATCACCAGCCCCACCATAACTCCACTACCCAGACCAACAGAATGTCGTGGACACAAGCGCGTCAGGACCTAATGAACCTATTCACGCGACTCCTCACTGAACCAGAAAACTCTCGGGAGATCCTACGAGTATACTCCCATTTCATTACACTTTTCGCTAACCCGGACAGCAACTTTACTGACGCATAATGGATCTAACCCAATGGAACGCCAACGGACTTTACGGACGAAAACCCGAACTCATTGACTTTGCACTTACCATGACATAGACATCATGCTTATTCGAGAGACCAAACTTGCCCCAACTACCCGCCTCAACATGCCAGGCTACAAAGTGTACCGCCATGACCGTGACAGACAGGGAGGAGGCACCGCAGTAATCATCAAAAAAACCATTAAACACGAAATTGCAGCACTACCCGCACTCACGCGACTTGAGGCAACTGGAGTCTATGTTACCATGAACCAATCACGCCTGTTAATCATCTCCACAAACAACCCACCTGGCACACTAGACACTAACGACCTAGATGCTCTCCTTTCCATTAACCGCGAAATAATAATTGCTGGCGATCTAAATGCCAAGCATCAGCCCTGGAGCTGCCGCAACAACAACCAAGCCGGACGAATCCTACTACGCCACGAAAACGCATCTACGTACATCATTCTCCCCCCCGATGGCCCCACATTCATCCCCAGTAACCGGAGACACCCCCCTGACGTACTGGACATAGTTATAACCAGGGGCCTAGCCCAGCGAATCACCCTCCACACAATTAATGACCTCTCCTCAGACCATCTACCAGTCCTAATCACGATGCAGGGCTCCCTAGCACCACAACCCCCACAACTCAGACGGAACTTCAACAAAGCCAATTAGCCGGTCTTCCGCGACACACTTGACTTCGTAGTACAACTCACTCCCCTCAACACCACCATCGACCTCAATCTAGCAGTCACAGAAATCACCACGAACATACAGTATGCCATCTCCACTGCCGTTCCCATGAACCACATCCAAAACAAACCGAACCCACTCCCCCCAGACATAAAGTCACTAAATACAGCTCGCAACAAAGTACGCCGCAAGTGGCAGCGCACTAGGCAACCAGCTGACCGTGAAGTGCTACAGAACCTACAGGCCTCTGTACGCCAACACACCAGAGATCATATCCACACACAATGGCAACAAACACTGGAGAACCTTGACTCCAAACACGCATCTGTTTGGCGCATCTCCAAATACCTAACCCGGGAGCATGCGCCAATACCACCACTCCGAAACCTCCAACACACTACAACCACAGACCTCGAAAAAGCAGAACTCCTGGCAGATACCCTCCAAAGCACCCTCACGCCCTTCGACGACCCAGCGGATCCCCAGTTCACCCGCGAAACGGATGCACTTACCAGCCAAGTACACCTTGCTCCAACACACAGTAAAATCCGCAAAACCTGTTCCTCGGAAGTCATGTGGATCATACGGCACCTGCCCAACAACAAGGCCCCAGGACCTGATGACATCCCGAACATTGTCCTAAAGAACCTATCCTCTAAGGCTCTCGACCGGATCACACAAATCTACAACTTCTCCCTTGATCGCGGACATTTCCCCGATACCTGGAAACATGCTAAAGTCCTCCACTTCCTTAAGAAGAATAAGAACCACACCGATCCACATAACTATCGCCCCATAAGCCTCCTCAACACACTAAGCAAAGTCCTTGAAAAAGTAATACTCAAAAGGCTCAATGCCTTCCTCCACAGACACAATGTTCTCATACCAGAGCAATTTGGCTTTCGCGCACACCACTCCACAACCCTACAACTTTTACGTAAGACTGAACTAATCACTCACGGTTTCAACACCAAACACTCAACTGGCTCCGTCCTTCTAGACTTCCAGAGTGCCTTCTACAGTGTTTGGCACAATGGACTCCTCCGCAAACTACAAGACCTACATACACCCGACAGGATGACCAAACTAATCGCCAACTACCTGCAAAATCGCACTTTCTCCTCAATCGCCAACAACTCCCTATCAACACCCCACATAGTTCGCGCTGGAGTCCCACAGGGAAGCCTTCTAGGCCCGACCCTCCTCAACATCTACATCAACGACATTCCCAAGGCACCCAACACACACTTATTCCCCTACGCCGACGACACTTGCTACGTTGCACAGGCTAGCGGAATAAAGACAGTCCGCACCAGACTACAGAATGCGCTTACTAACCTCCAACCATGGCTCCGCAACTGGCGGATGAACGTAAACAGCCAAAAGACACAAGCCATCATCTTCACAAAGCGCCGGACTCACAGATACCCAGCCAATGCCCTTTCACCCCTCAAACTGTTCAATGAGAACATACCCTGGTCCACCCAGGTCACCTACCTTGGCGTCCACATAGACCAAGGCCTTACCTGGAAGCAGCACATAACAGCTGTCAAAAAGAAAGCCCAGGGCCAACTCAGACAACTCTACCCCCTCATCAACGTACACAACTCGCTAAGCCCAACTCTCGGACTCACCCTTTACAAAACACTCATTTGCCCTATCATCACTTATGCCTCCCCGGTATGCGGTTACGCTGCTCCAACACACATCAGGTCCCTCCAGACCTTCCAAAACAGAATACTCCATATTATTGCCAAAGTACCACCGTTTGCCCCTGCTGATCAGCTACACCAGGAGCTCCGCACACATACCATCGAAGAATTCATTAAGAAGCTTGCCTCCGACCTGTACGACAAACTTCCAAAGCACACCAATTTAATTGTACAACGACTAGGAAACTACGACACAGCACACCTTAAACACAGACGACCACTGCACATTTTCGACAGATCACTTACCAACCCATTCCAAGCCATTGATGTAGCAGTACACTTGTTCCACACGTTCAAACCTCCCTAACTAAACGCCCGATTCTTGTTTCAGAACTCCACTGAAGAATGCCAGTCTTATAACCGCCACTACGGAAGCAATAGCCACTCACGACCTACTGCAATTCATAACAACTAATTCAGAACTCCACTGATGAATGACAGTCTTATAACCACCACTACGGAAGCAATAGCCACTCACGACCCACTGCAATTCATAACCACTAACTCAGGTAACATCTTGCAACATCAGGTAACCACAACGATAATTTACAGCCGCATGACCGGCAAGAACTCCCTCCCCCACCATGACACTACTATACACACCGCATGCAGTCAAGTCAGTCAGTCCGTCCCCCCTATTTCTACGGAGATCATACGCAAAATTTTCACCCGTCTCAGTCAGTCTGTAAGTCATACAAACTAACTCCTCTACGAACTACCCTGCCACAGGTTAATAATAACGCACTAACTGGGTTCTACTCAGACTCCGGTATGAGTAGAAGCCAACTATCCCGCCCATGCCTGCTCGCAATCTGCGAACAGGCTAGAAATGTACGTCACTAACCGGGGTTCTCAGCGGAACCCGACTAACAACGCATGCACTTCACTAACAAGCACCTCCCTTGCCCTGCCTGTTTCTGCATGTTTAGCCTTAACAGCATGTGCATGGGGAGACGATGTAGCCTCTTCAAGGCGGACGATCGTCACCGGGGACGGCGGGTGTGGGGCCGCTCCTAAAAAAAACCCTCTCTCTCTCTCTCTCTCTCTCTCTCTCTCTCTCTCTCTCTCTCTCTCTCTCTCTCTCTCTCTCTTTGTGTGTTTGTTTATGGTTTTGTTAACACTACTTATTCATTAAAATAAATCTAATTTACCAGTTAAGATCTCGGTACAGTTCTACTCTCTAGCTCCATTTTAATATTTACAATTTAAATATGATAGCATATCTGCACCTTAGGAGGCAAAATAAGCAGATAAAGGTAAGCAATGTGAATATACCAATTTAATTACTCCTCAATCATGCAATCAATGACTTTAATAGCAATAATAAATACACAGTGTACCTTGTATTCCTTCAGGAGGAGTTCTGTTATTTTCATTATTGGACAGTTATATTAAAAGTGTGAGTATTATGTGAGTTTGAAGGAGTAAATAAAGATATTTCTCGCAAGATAGGATAAGTCTCTCAGTCTTTAATGACTCGCCGTCGTAGATAGTTTTGAGGAAGAATGCAAGAAGTAATGAGCAAGTTATATAATTTCTGCCAGTAGTAGAACGACGTTGCACCATATCCACAGAAAGGATATACAGAATAAAAGAACATATATTATGTAGTATGTAAGTATATCAGTGACAGCAGCGCACTCTATGTATGCGGAAGCCCTTACTACGTATACACTTTACTGCATCGCTTAAATGTTTGAACCACCAGAAGTGTATCAGAAATGTTGTGCTTATGTTGTACAAATGTTGTACTTGTTGTTTTATCATAGGCATGGCTAAATGTTTGGGATTAACATGGTCGTCCTTTTTAAACACTAATTTTTATATTAGAAACGGAAAAGTTATAACAATCGATCAGGAGATGGCTTTAATTCCAATTTTTCATTCCAGCGAAAATATCGATATTATTCCAAGGGGATTGTTATAAAACGTGGCATTCAGCAATAACGATTGTAATTTTCGGTAAATGTATTGGTTTGGTGTACCATTTGATTTTAAAGAAACGATGGAGCTCTTTCTAAACAAATAGGTTAGTGAATAAAAAGAGATGTGAAAGGTAAAAATGTATATTTCATTGAATATCGCTGATGGAATCCTAAGGCTTAAAATTGAATTAAAATAAGCAAGCAGAGCCCGTATTTCAGCCCGTATCGAAATGTGAGCTTAGATGTGACAAAAGTCGATACCACGGAGGTGTAAGGAAACATTCGCACCATAATACATTGCATTAGGTAGGTACATAAAGACTATGTAATATAAAGAACAGCACTTTTAAATGCAATTACTCACCAGTAATACAGGAGGTGTATTCCAGTCCTGAAATTGATCGCAGTATCCTTAGGATGGCGTTCATGAGATTCACTGTTACACGAGCGAGCATCTCCCTTAATCTGGTTTGATTGATACCGTGTCGCGATTTCCACCGCAAAAACCAACCATCAGATGCTATAAAATCATCGGTCCCATGCAAACCTTTATGGAACTTCACAACTTGAACTCTGATGACAGGTCCAAACAGCGGTTTCCTTCACTAAGTTTTATTAAGAACCACGTGTATAAGCACTCATCGAGATCACTGTCTTTACCAAATGTAGTTATTTTCTTTGCAATCCTATTTCACTGTCCACAATGTTTCAAAGTTTATCATCCTCTTTCGTCCATCCACTAATTGTTCCTTCAGGTGCGACACACTCACACGATAAACCAGCTTTGGCTTTAACTTGCCCAGGTCGTACAATTCCCCCAGACAGAGATGTCTTAGCCTTCCACACTGTTGTTCAGATGTCCCCTTACAGCAAGGAAGTGTCCAAGGTCAACGTTGGGAGAGTGGTGAGGGCGAAAATTGTACTGCAGAACCCCTCACCGAGGACAGTTATAATTCACTTTCAAATGTTACAAAAAAAAAAAACGGTATTTCGGACCGCGCTATTTCGGGGTTTTACTGCATCATCCCATCATCATTATCGACATTATCATCATTATTGTTGTTGATGTTGTTATTGTTGTTGCAGTAATAGTATCGGAGTAGTTAGATTAATCAGTACAACATTACACTCTACCTTAAAAGCGTTCAAGACACACAGAAGCGCGCTCCCATATATTTTCTTTACATAAACCATACTACTTAAGTGCATGTAGGTATTTATGCCCTTAAAGAGATAACATAGGCATTTCCCAAAAGCACAAGTGAGTTGCGTGAAGAATTATCTAAATAATTGTATATTTGGTATCTGCCAGTAACAGAACACTTGAGAAGGTGGTACCTGCTGCTCTGATTGGAGAGCACGCAAAAGAATCCTTACAGACATACAAAGCATTGTACCATTTGGATGACTAGAGCCAGACTGAAAAATTCAATACCATAGCCGGAGTTTGAACCACGGTACTCCCGCTCTCCATACGGTTGCACTAAATCACTGAGCTACTATGGCCAAGATGCCAACATGACATTATATTCTCCAAATGACTCGTATGTTCTCCGGTAAGCACTAGGGTTTCTCATATGGTATGAGACACGTACCTTTTGTGGCGACTTACTACGCTGTAAGTACTTAAGTCCCAGGTGTCATAGTTAAACCACTTTTTTAGGTAAATTGATGGAAATAATCATTTCTTTTACATTAGTCGTGTGTAGTCTAAGGTTTGAATTAATAGAGTCAGGCTAAAAATTAAATGCCATAGCCGGGACTTGAACCACGGATCTCCCGTTCTCCCCATATTTCCCAGTATCTGAAAGTATGAATGAGAGTGCGAATGTGTGAGTAATCTAATGATTAAAACTTAACGAAACATGAACATTAGTGCTATATATTTATGCATAACGATTATAAGACACACTTGCATATTTTTATGCAATCCTGAAGAATGGAACTTTGAAACGCTGCTGAAAGTTGTAAAGGCTGCCCTGTTGATTAATGTACGGCTACCATTGCCGCAGTTATCACCTGTCTCTGTGTTCTGTTATCCTAGTCAGCTCCAGCGGACCTGGTACCAAATGTAAAACAGGTGGTTGTTCTCCGTGCCCATCTTTCTCTTACCGGAACTCATTTGCCTTTTGGTGGATCATCTAATTTATTTCTTCAAATCCACAATATAATTTTCACACAACCAAAATTAAAGTTATGGATGTTTTGGAGGCATTTGAGGAACCTACATATAAATGTCATTTTCAGTAGTATAACAACTACTACTATTACCACTACAGTATTATCATTGTTACTGAATAATTAGGATAGATTTCATTATGACTATACTTGCTTTATATTCCACAATACACATGATAATTACTGAGAAAATCCAAAGCGACAAGTAAAACGAAGCATTAAAAATTAGGCGGTTTGATTTGAGAGAGAGGAAGTGTGTGTGTGTGTGTGTGTGTGTGTGTGTGTGTGTGTGTGTGTGTGTGTGTTTGTGTTTGTGTGTGTGTGTTTTCTTTTTCTCTCTCTCTCTCTCTCTTTAATGACATCAACTGCATGGCCCATTACATGGTAATATTACATACTTACAATACATAACTTCATTATTAATTTACAGTTCAATTTTCATTTTATAAGCTTAACTGACTTGTTTCGTAATTTATGTTTGAGATATACACCTTTGAGTTTTTGCTAACCTATATCTTTGTACTTCCTCTTTCTAGTTTACCAGCCAATTCTTACATTGCATTGTATTATAATATCCTTGTAGTGTTATCACTAATTCAATTAGTAAATTTATAAATATATTGAATTTAAAATTAACTACCATTTTATACGTTAATTGAATGCATATATTTGCAGAATGATTTCAGGTATTGTGCGATAAGTTCCTGGTTGGTTGTGGGCTACTTTCCTCCTTGTTTGTGCACTTCTCCCACCAATAGGAATCTCTGATGTTGTGTGTCTTTACATTCAAAGATTAAATGGTTAACTGTTTGTCGGAGGCTACTGCATGTACATTTTGAATCATCAATAATGTGAAACCTGTATAGGTAGTTCTTAGTTTTTAAATGACCTGAGATTATAGCAGTAATTTCTGGTGTAATGGAAAGCTTTCTCTTTAACCTATCATTGATATTTGCGAGGAAGGTTTTACAGAAAGCCCCTTTGTTTGTGTTGTTCCACCTATTTTGCCATTGTGCATGTCCAATTTCTTTTATGGCTGCTTTGATCATCGAACTGGGAACTTTATTGTAAATGATTTGCAGTCCTTCATCTTGACAATTTATCAGCCATCTCGTTGCTAGGTATATCTATATGGACTTTCACCCATTTGAAGTGGATTTTCCAATGAGCTTGTTGCAGAGATGTTGGAGTGGCTGCATTGTCCTCCACGACTGAGCTGTGCTTGATGTTGTTTACCTGAGTCTATATTGTTTTGAAGCTCTTGTAGCACGTTCAATATATCTATTTGTTCTGCTATGTTATTTGAACACTTGCCCTCCAATCTATATTTTAGTTGAAGGATAAGTGCTTCATGTTTGAACACGACTGTTGCAGCTCTGTTACCATTGTTGTTACTTATATGCTTTGTTATGCTGTTCTTCTCCAGGGAGTTGGTGCATCCTTGAGAAAATATACCCGTAGCAGCAGTATTGGTGGATATGGAGAAATGAAATTCTACGTTCCTCCATTATGTAAGTAATTCTTTACGCAACTCTCCGCTGCTTGTGGGAAATTCCTGACTTATTTCTTCAGAGACAAGGATACCTCACTTTCTTTATAAAGGTCACATAAATAAAATATATGGGAGTGCACTTCTGTATGTTTTGAACGCTGTTAAGGTAGAGCTATGCTTATTTATAAAAACTACTGCTTCTGTTACTATTATTATTGTTATTATCATCATTATTTATTATCATCATTATCACCATTATTATCATTATCATTACCATTGTTATTGTCGTTGAAGTTATTGTTGTTTTCGAAGCATATTTAGAATATCCTAGTTACAAATACGCTTATATTCCACAATACGCATCGTAATGAACTAAAATAAATCCAAAGCTTTGCAGCTAAGATAAACTTAGAAATGGTTCTAATATGCTTCTTTATATATACTAATAAAAAGATAATGAAGAAAATAAGTAATTGAAATAAATGGAACTTCCGACAACTTCTTTTAAATTTCCCTTTCCTTTTTTCTAAATTAATGTTTATACAGGACATCAAGAATAATCCCAAACAATTAGCTATGCCAATGCTAAAACATTTCTAATACGCTCCTGATTGGTGAAACACTGAAGCGATGTTGTATATGTAGAAGTAGCGGATGTTGCATGCATTGAGTGCGCTTTTATTACTGATACAGTTATCAACTCTGTAGGTCATTGTTCCTTTATTTTGCACTCTTTCTGTATGGTACGCTTATCGTTATACTACTGACACAAAAAAGTAATCACAAAGTAAAAAGTCTAAGGAAATACCATCTATCAAGCGACTCTTACATTTTAATGTATTTCTAATTTATAAAACGAAGTTTTGTAAATAGTGTAAGGTTTAGGGAAGCTGGTGGCAAATGGTACTATGTTTCTTGTGCACTCGTGATGGATGAAAGGTCAAAGCGCTGTTGCTGAAAGACTGAGAGGAAACTGCGTGCTCAACAGTCGGGAATGGAGTTCACACCTCCTCATATATTCTGTTATTCTATTGTACTCCGGGAACAGCTGCCTCCTTGGGAGATGATCGTTTTACTCGTTTGCCGCTGTTTTGTTGGATGTGGAATTTAGCACGAACCTCACTTGTGCTTTTGGGAAATGCCTATTTTTACCTCATCAAAGGCATAAATACATGCACTTAATAGAAAGGTTTACGTAAATAAAATATATGGGAGTTCTCTTCTGTGTGTCTTGTGCGCTTTTTATTTAGAGAATGTAATGCTATACTTGTATACAGTACTACTGCTGCTATTAGTAGTGCTATGTAGTAGTAGTAGTAGTAGTAGTAGTAGTAGTAGTAGTAGTAGTAGTAGTAGTAGTAGTAGTAGTAGTAGTAATAATAATAATAATAATAATAATAATAATAATAATAATAATAATAATAATAATAATAATAATAATAATAATAATGACGTTGATGATGATGATGATGATGATGATGGACGATGGTGATGATCCCGCCTCGGTAGGGTGGATGGCAGCCTGTCTGCCTCACGTTCAAGAGGTCCCGAGTTCGAGCCTCGCTCAGGGTGAGGATAAGGTTTTCCCGGGGTTTCCCTTATCTTTCAAGATGAATGTCGGATAATTCTAAGCTCCATGGATCCTGGACTCATATGAGCATCATTTCACCCAATTCATTCACCGTCTGATATGACTTAACGTTGAAGGACGTAAATGACGAAAAATAATGATAATGATGATGATGATGATGATGATGATGATGAAGATGCCGGTGGTGGTGATGATAATGGTGATAGCATAAGTAATACGTGCATGCGCTGCCATATGTTTCAGTTACGTGAATTATAAACGAGTGCAGGTATTTGTGGCTTTGAAGAAGTAAGTCAAGCACTTGCTAAATCACAAATGAGTTGCCTAAGAAATTACCAAAAGAATGCTGGTAGGTATAATTTCATTTCTGCCATTTCCACTTAAACTGCTGCTACAGATATCTCATAAGGAGGCACCAACTCGGTAGAGCTGAATAGAGTAACAAAACATCTGAGGAGGTGGCAGCTCCATCACTGATAGACACTGCTGCTACGGATATCTCACAAGGGGGCACCAACTCGGCAGAGCTGAATAGAGTAACAAAACATCTAAGGCGGTGGTAGCTCCATCCCTGATAGACGAGCACTATAACTGCTGCTACGGATATCTCACAAGGGGGCACCAACTCGGTAGAGCTGAATAGAGCAACAAAACATCTAAGGAGGTGGTAGCTCCATCCCTGATAGACGAGCACTATAACTGCTGGTACGGATATCTCACAAGGGGGCACCAACTCGGTAGAGCTGAATAGAGCAACAAAACATCTAAGGAGATGGTAGCTCCATCCCTGATAGACGAGCACTAAAACAGCTGCTACGGATATCTCACAAGGGGGCACCAACTCGGTAGAGCTGAATAGAGTAACAAAACATCTAAGGAGGTGATAGCTCCATCACTGATAGATGAGCACTAAAACTGCTGCTACGGATATCTCACAAGGGGGCACCAACTCGGTAGAGGTGATTAGAGTAACAAAACATCTAAGGAGGTGGCAGCTCCATCACTGATAGACGAGCACTAAAACTGCTGCTACGGATATCTCAAAAGGGGGCACCAACTCGGTAGAGCTGAATAGAGTAACAAAACATCTAAGGAGGGGGTAGCTCCATCACTGATAGATGAGCACTACAACTGCTGCTACGGATATCTCACAAGGGGGCACCAACTCGGTAGAGCTGAATAGAGTAACAAAACATCTAAGGAGGTGATAGCTCCATCACTGATAGATGAGCACTAAAACTGCTGCTACGGATATCTCACAAGGGGGCACCAACTCGGTAGAGGTGATTAGAGTAACAAAACATCTAAGGAGGTGGCAGCTCCATCACTGATAGACGAGCACTAAAACTGCTGCTACGGATATCTCAAAAGGGGGCACCAACTCGGTAGAGCTGAATAGAGTAACAAAACATCTAAGGAGGTGGTAGCTCCATCACTGATAGATGAGCATTAAAACTGCTGCTACGGATATCTCACAAGGGGGCACCAACTCGGTAGAGCTGAATAGAGCAACAAAACATCTAAGGAGGTGGCAGCTCCATCACTGATAGACGAGCACTAAAACTGCTGCTACGGATATCTCACAAGGGCGCACCAACTCGGTAAAGTGATTAGAGCAACAAAACATCTAAGGAGGTGGTAGCTCCATCCCTGATAGACGAGCACTATAACTGCTGCTACGGATATCTCACAAGGGGGCACCAACTCGGTAGAGCTGAATAGAGCAACAAAACATCTAAGGATGTGGCAGCTCCATCACTGATAGACGAGCACTAAAACTGCTGCTACGGATATCTCACAAGGGCGCACCAACTCGGTAAAGTGATTAGAGCAACAAAACATCTAAGGAGGTGGTAGCTCCATCCCTGATAGACGAGCACTAAAACTGCTGCTACGGATATCTCACAAGGGGGCACCAACTCGGTAGAGCTGAATAGAGCAACAAAACATCTAAGGAGGTGGTAGCTCCATCCCTGATAGACGAGCACTAAAACTCGGTAGAGCTGAATAGAGTAACAAAACATCTAAGGAGGTGATAGCTCCATCACTGATAGATGAGCACTAAAACTGCTGCTACGGATATCTCACAAGGGGGCACCATATCGGTAGAGGTGATTAGAGTAACAAAACATCTAAGGAGGTGGCAGCTCCATCACTGATAGACGAGCACTAAAACTGCTGCTACGGATATCTCACAAGGGGGCACCAACTCGGTAGAGCTGAATAGAGTAACAAAACATCTAAGGAGGTGGTAGCTCCATCACTGATAGATGAGCACTAAAACTGCTGCTACGGATATCTCACAAGGGGGCACCAACTCGGTAGAGCTGAATAGAGCAACAAAACATCTAAGGAGGTGGCAGCTCTATCACTGATAGACGAGCACTAAAACTGCTGCTACGGGTATCTCACAAGGGCGCACCAACTCGGTAAAGTGATTAGAGCAACAAAACATCTAAGGAGGTGGCAGCTCCATCACTGATAGACGAGCACTAAAACTGCTGCTACGGATATCTCAGAAGGGTCACCAACTCGGTAGAGCTGAATAGAGCAACAAAACGTCTAAGGAGGTGGTAGCTCCATCACTGATTGATGACTGCTGCTACGGATATCTCATAAGGGTCACCAACTCGGTAGAGCTGAATAGAGCAACAAAACGTCTAAGGAGGTGGTAGCTCCATCACTGATTGATGAGCACTAAAACTGCTGCTACGGATATCTCACAAGGGGGCACCAACTCGGTAGAGGTGATTAGAGCAACAAAACATCTAAGGAGGTGGTAGCTCCATCACTGATAGACGAGCACTAAAACTGCTGCTACGGATATCTCACAAGGGGGCACCAACTCGGTAGAGGTGATTAGAGTAACAAAACATCTAAGGAGGTGGCAGCTCCATCACTGATAGACGAGCACTAAAACTGCTGCTACGGATATCTCACAAGGGGGCACCAACTCGGTAGAGGTGATTAGAGTAACAAAACATCTAAGGAGGGGCAGCTCCATCACTGATAGACGAGCACTAAAACTGCTGCTACGGATATCTCACAAGGAGGCACCAACTCGGTTGAGGTGATTAGAGCAACAAAACATCTAAGGAGGTGGTAGCGTCGCACATTTCTTACAGACTTACAGCAACAGCCCTCTATACTTTCATCCATCACGAGTAAACTAGAAACATTTCCAGTGCACTGCTGAGATATGAAACTCTGAAGCGCTGAGTAAATTGTAAAAGTAATTGCTGCTTCATGCATTGAGTGCAATGTTGTTGAGGATGCAGCTATCAACTTTGTAGATGTTCGTTCCTTTATTGTCTACCCTTTCTGTATATATGCTGCTACTGTGAGCGAGATGGTATGCTCATCGTTATTCTGCTGACACAAGAAAGTAATAAGAGAGTAAAAGCCTAAAAAAATGCCATGTATCACCCGATTGTTGCACTTTAATGTATTTCTAATCCGCAAACTGGCACTTTGTAAATGGTCTAGCGTTTAGGGAAGCTGGTGTCAAATGTCTCCTGTGTACTCATGATGGATGAAAGCCCAAAGCGCTGTTACTGAATGACAGAGGAAACTGCGTACTCACTCTTTAGGAACGGAGTTAACACCTCCTGATATATTGTTATTCTATTCTATTCCTTTTATTCTACTCCGGGAGTTGGTGCCTCGTTATACTCGTTTGCCGCTTCTTTGCTGAATGTGGAACTGTCAGAAATCAAATTTACGATTATTATTATTATTATTATTATTATTATTATTATTATTATTATTATTATTATTATTATTATTATTATTATTATTATTATTATTATAATTATTATTATTATTATTATTATTATTATTATTATTATTATTATTATTATTATTATTATTATTATTATTATTATTATTATTATTATTATTATTATTATTATTATTATTATTATTATTATTATTATTATTATTATTATTATTATTATTATTATTATTATTATTATTATTATTATTATTATTATTATTATTATTATTATTATTATTATTATTATTATTATTATTATTATTATTATTATTATTATTATTATTATTATTATTATTATTATTATTATTATTATTATTATTATTATTATTATTATTATTATTATTATTATTATTATTATTATTATTATTATTATTATTATTATTATATAATTTTGTTGTTATTGCAGTTGGAGTGGAGCAGAAGCTATAGTTTTTATGAGTAAGTGTAACAATACGCACTGCAACTTAACAGCGTTCATAACAGCCACCTACGCCCTCTCATATATTTTAGTTATGTAAACCTTATAAAGTAAGTGCAAGTATCTGTGGCTTTGAAGAAATGTGAGGCATTTTCAAAAATCACAAGTGAGTTTCGTAAACAAGTGTCTAAGTAATGGTGTTAGGTATAATTTCTACCAATTTATATTCCAAAACTGCTGCTACGGATATTTTGGAAGGTTTCATCAGGTCACTGGACCAGGATGTAATAACGGAACATGTAAGCTGGTAATAAATGCATCTCTGATAGAACAGTAGTAACAGTACCCAGATTCGTTATAGTCATACAACAACAGCGCTTTAAGGTTTCGTTCATCACAGATGCACAAGAAACATAATACCAGAGGCCATCAGCTTCCTAGTCGCAATAATATTTACAGTTGAAAACTCCGCTTTGTAAATTAGAAATACCTTAAAGATCAACAATCGGTAGATGCATCTTTTTAGTATTTGTACATTCATACTTCTTCGTTCTGCCAATAGTACACCAATGAACGATCATGTCGTTCACATTTGTACAAAATCTACAGAAAGAGTATACGATAAAGGACCACATACAGAGTTGATAACTCTATCAGTAATGTCACCCGAACATCGGAATTCCCGATGGAACCAGCAGCTGGCAGGTAGTGGCCAGAAGGGAACCATTTAGGCCACGCCTACCCATTTATCTTGTAGCGCTAACGAAGGGGATGATTAGAAGAGCGGCACGAGCCCTGTACCGTCTCTTTCCCCTCCCCTGAAGTCTGGAACCTTCGGGATGATTCACTGAACCGCAAGACTTCCAGAAACAGCGATCTTCCTATAAAAATGGGCTGCAGTTGCCGAGTTCAGTTCAGTTCTTGGCGAGCAGCTGTGAGGAGCGCCGTGCTGGTGAACGGACTGCAAGACTAGGTGCATGTATCAGAGGAGTTGTACGTAATTGTGAGAGTAGAGCCCGGGGTCCATAGAGCTTAGAGTTGACTGACATTCGTCTTTCAAGATAAGGGAAAACCCCGGAAAAGCCCCATGCAGGTAACCCACCCTGACCAAGATTCGAACTCGGGACCCCTTGAACGTGAGGCAGACATGCTCCCACCACGCTACCGAGGCGGGCATACACTGCTAATATGAAATGCTGTAAAGTGTAGAAGGATAAAGCTTTCGCCATGGAACTGCTTCCTCACTGCTGTAGCGCTATCAGCTCTGTGTCTGTTCTGCTATCCTGATATTCTCCGGTAGAGCACAAGTAAGCGAGGAGGTAGTAGGCACCGATCTGCTTGCTTTCGGCATCCATTTCGGAATTATTATTCAGTTTTACTTGCGGGAGAGATCTGCCTGCTTATTCCTTCAACTCTGAAAGTATCGTGATCGTCGTGATCGTCATCGTCGTCGTTGTTGTCGTTGCTTTTGTTGTTATTAGTAGTTGCAGTATTCATAAATACTATTGAGTTCATCATTGTGGAATAAAATGTTCATTATCATTATTATATTTCAACTTCTTAGTAATTGTCTGGTGGTTAATGTATATTATACCTAGGTGAGTCAGCTGCCCCTTATTCTAGAGTTTTATGGTGTGTGTGTATGTGTGTGTGTATGTGTGTGTATGTGTGTGGGTGTGTGTGTTTGTGGCAGGAGGGGAGTTGGGGTGGGGGTGCGCGCTTGTATTTGTGGGAACATCATTAGTTAACATTAGAGTCTGTTAATCACTAATCTTGGTGGAATCTTCCTTTGAAGTTTGTACATAACCTTTTTTAACCCTCCCTCTCTTTCTGTTTGTGTGAGTGTGTGTGTTTTTTTTTTTTTGTTAACACTATTTATTCATTAAAATAATTCTAATTTATAAGTTAAGATCTCGGTACAGTTCTACTCTGTATCTTTATTTTAATATTTACAACTGAAATATGATAGCATATCTGCACCATAGGAGGCAAAATAAGCAGAAAAAGGTAAGTAATGTTAATATACCAATTTAATTACTCCTCAATGATGAAATCAATGACTTTAATAGCAATAATTAATACACATTGTACCTTATATGCTTCCAGCAGGAGAAATGTAATTTTTATAATTAACCGTTATACAAAAAGTGTGAGTGTTATGTGAGTTTGAAGGAGTACATACAAATATTTCTCGCAAGATACGATAACTCAGTCTTTGCTGACTCACCTTTGTAGATAGTTTTGCGAAAGAATGCAAGAAGTAATGAGCAAGTTATATAATTTCTGCCAGTAGTAGAACGATGTTGCACCATATCCACAGAAAGGATGTACACAATAAAAGAACACATATTATGTAGTATATAAGTATATCAGCGACAGCAGCGCACTCTATGTATGCAGAAGCCTTTACTAACCATACCGTCATGTCGGACGGTGAATGAAATGCGTGAAGTGATGCTCAAATGTATCCAGGGTCCATGGAGCTTAGAGCTACCCGACATTCGTCTTTAAGTATAAGGAAAAAAAAACCGGAAAAAACCTAATCCAGGTAACTCACCCTGACCGAGATTCGAACTTGGAACCTCTTGAACGTGAGGCAGACACGCTACCATCTAAGCTACCGAGACGGGCACTGTTTAGGAGACAGAAGAGGTTGCTGCAGTGTAGTGAATGAAAAGCTGTGAGAAAACAAAAATCAAGGATTTCGGAATGTGTTGTGTATTGATAAAATATAAAGAAAAAAATCTTCTATTTATTTATTCATTTATTCACTTATTCATTTATTTATGTTTACCCATATCCCCATCCACCATCACATCATAAAAATATTTGTACAACAAATAAAATGAACATTAATTGCTCTACAATTTTTCCCCAACACCACATAAAAATATTAATCTATAATTTATACTTTTAAAATAATGAAAACAATATATCATTTTATAAAAAATGAAAGTACTTCAACATTTTTTATTATCATATCTTGATGTGTAGGAGAACATTTTAGGCCAGAAATGCTAAACTAAGACACACAGCATTTCAGTGTTAAATGTGAAACAAACTGTTTCGCTTTAGAGAAAATATTATTTCTCTCTTTTTATTTAAATCCCCTCCATCCCAACCCCCAAATATTGTTTCTGTAAAACAATCAGTATAAAACAGAAAGTTATTTCTTCCCGCCATCACATGAAATAGTAATCTATAATTTATGCCTTTACAACTGAAACAGGAACTTTTGGACCTTGGATCAATTATAAAATTAATTAGGTAATATGTTTAATTATTATACATGTTTGTGAAAGTGAAATTGAATATTTTGATGTAATATATTGTATAATGAAAATGGGCAAATATGAGAAACCTTGCATTCCCGGGTGACAGTCTAGAAAATTCGGATGTTAGACAATAGACTGGAATGCTAGCTATTTTGCTGTACCGTTACACAGGTCAATATTCTGTTAGTTTTTTTTCCTTGTGCCGTGCTGAATACATAAGAGGGTAGAAACGCCCATTCAGCCTCATTGCAGTCAAGTATATTGTATGCATTCGTCTGGTGTATCCGACGGCTGATTCTTTCATGACGTGCCGCGTCAAGTAAAAGGTATTGTAGAAAGCCCGCCGATAAAAGTGCAGTTAATTGAAGGTGACCGGGTACCACACAAGTGTAAGAACAATTAAAGCAGTTCAGAAATTATCGGATGTTTGTTGTTGTCTCAACCTTAACACTCTGAGAACCCAAAAAGAGTCCATGCAGGAGACCGCAGCTGGAGGCAAGGGTGAAGTAGGCAGTTTTCGACGACGTGAAGACTGAGCAAGGAGTCCCAACGTCGAGCCCAGGTACGTGGAGCCCTGAGGCAGAGTGAAAATTCTGCCGCACAACAAAAGAAAAACTATTAATTTTTCTACAAAAAATACAACAATATAAACATATATAAAATCGAAATTAATTTTTCTGAAATTTTTTCCCCAGGATATAATTTTCTACACTACTACATAAAAAAAAAACAAAGAAACTATATATCATTTATAAAAATAAAGCTACTTTTTCTAGAATTTTTAGTATAAAATCTTACATTTTGAAGAGCATATTAAGTCAGAACGTTACTATATGACACACAATATCTCAGTGTTAAATGTGGTAAATATTTTTTTTTTCCTTTTTAGTTAAATCCTCTCCGTACCACCCCCGTTTTGTAAATGTTTATTACAAAATTTGAAATGTAGAAAGAACATTAAATTATGACACACAGGTATTATGTGTTAAATGTGAAGAAAGACAATCTGTTTCACTTAACAGAAAATACTTCTTTTCTCTCAAATCCACCCCATTCCAAACCCCCTAGCATCTTTCACTTACAAAATACCTCATGGTATCAAATCTTGAAAACAGAACGTTTAACTATGACACACAGCATCTCTGTGTTAATTTTGAGAAAGACTTTTACGTCTAAAATAATCTTTCTTTTTCTCCTTCTTGTTTTATATAAATCCACCCTATCTCAACCTCACCTCAAGCATCTTTTGTTTGATGCATAAAAGAAATATTTATTTACGTTTTGCACAAAATTTCATTTTCACTGAATGTGCGCGAAATTTCACACACACACACACACACACACACACACACACACACACACACACACACACACACACACACACACACACACACACACACACACACGCGCACGCACACGCAACACGCACGCACGCACACACACACACACATTATAATATCTGTAAATGCTTTTTTTCAGAACTACTCTCAGTCGTGGCCAGAGGAAAAAGGATTTTGCATCAATGGAATAAAGTTGAATGAGATTGTTTGAGCATATAACACACATTTATTCCCCTGCCTGTGTCAGGGTCAGCATCTTTCACCTAAGAGCAAATATTTCTCTATCTATCTCATTTTATTTAGGTCCTCCCCCTTGCAGCTTTTGTTTGCACCATAACAGTACATATTTAAGTTTCACAAAAATGTCGTTCCCTCTCACGGAATGTACATAAAGTTTTACAAATAATCTCCCGTCTACAAAAAATATCTCATAAAAATTTTCAGAGCAGCTTTGTTTTCCAGCGGTTTTCTTATTTCCTTCTTTTTTTCCGAAATACTCTCAGTCATGCTCAGAGGAAAAAGTATTTCCATCAACAGAATAATGATTCCAAGCTCAAGTTGAATGAGATTGTTTGAGCATATAACGCTTCACGTTTAAGCCTCTCAGAGTAACTTTATTTATCTCCACGGTGTGAACATCTTGCTTGTAACTCCTGAAAGATACTTGTTTAGAGAAATGTGTTGCATCCGTGTCATGCAGGCAAGATAAATCATCTTCAAATGTAGTTGAACGCATTTCCATTCTTGAAATTCCTCTCGACTTTTTAACAATCTGTCATAACGAAATCCATATCTTTGATTGTAATCATGCATATTTAATCAATACTCTACCAGAAAGGTCATCTTAAAAAGTCCCAGTACTTTTTTGTTTACCAAAGGTATTGCATATACGTTACCAGGTGGGTAATTCGATGTATAAAAATACTGTATGTGAGCTTTGATAAATTCATAGGTATCAGTACTTGTTTCAAACATAAGTGCAATTGTGTCCATATAAATTATATAACTTTAAATTAAAGTTAAATCATTTAAGATCTTTTTCAGAACATTATAATAAAGTCATACATGATAAATTAGGATAAGTCAAGAATCGCATGGCAAAAGTGTACATATTAATTTCCTCTCTTAATAACCTCATTCCAAAAAGATTTACATAAAAAATTATATAACTTTAAAATGTTTGGCGCGATATGAGCTCTCTCGCCTGTTTCCAACTCGTAACAAACTTGAAGTCCTTATAGGAATGGACATTCTCCATAAATTTCCGATAAACACAATATCTTATTTTTTTCTAAAGATTCTGAAAAAATTCAGATTTTTCTTCGGCTGGCTTTTTGGCATTCAGATCAATATACTTTTCCAATCAATGGGATTCCTTACAAGCTACCGCTCTATGTATTCATCTCAATTTCATTCCTAATTGCATGCAATGTTGCAGATTAGGGTAATGTAAGTAGTAAGGGCCCTCGGCGGCCAGAACCGGAAGTCGGGGTCAGCCAATTTGACCTCATGACTAGGTACATTGGCGGCCAACGCTAAAGCGTGGTCCTTTGGTGAGCCAAGATACCCCGATACAGTTCCGATTCTCTTCGCCGAGGGTTACCAACTTTATTGAAAAAAATTAGTTACAAAAAGGACAATTTTGAACAAGAGGAGGTGGTCCATCTATGTGTGTGCGGTGCACCGGACGATTCCAATGTTTGTCGCAGGTAAGGAACGGTCGGAATGCTTCCTGGCACATTGAATCCATGCACGCCCATACAATATTAACGTCCCGGGGCGGGTACATTTTTAAAAAAGCCGGATCAAGCATAGCAATGACACGGCGTTCTTCAGGAGTAAGGTTGCTGAGGTGTCCGTAGCTTTGTAGATACTTGACCAATTCAGACATGACTGAAAAAAAGAATGGGAGAGGTTAGAGGAAAAAAACGAGAGGGAGAGAAAAAAGGACAGGGTACTTACCTACTTACCTTGATGTAGACGGGCCGAGAGTTAGAAGACGAGTGACGAAAATAGGGGAGGGACGCGGGATATAAAAGGGGCGGAAAAACAAGAAAAATAGTTAAAAATGAGGGTGTCGCTGCTGCTGGTGGTAACAGGAGTTATAGTGGGAGCCGAAGAAGTCTGCGTGAGCTTTGGAAGGTGCGGGTTTAATGTCGACGATGCAACAGGAATGTTGAAGAACGCGACGATGTGTAAAAAGGACTACGAGCTACTTGCAAATTGTACATGTGTATACAATAAAGGAATAGGATACAGATATAATACTAGCATAATGAATATGGAAGGACTACAAAACGTGTATCATTGTTTGAAGCCAATAACAAAATGCAGAGGAGGAGAAAGGTGCGGGAACGTATACTATGGGAACGTGGAAATGGGGCACGTAGAATGCGCGGAAGGATATGCGGTTAACGAGGAATGTGAATGTGAAAAAGTGGGAAAAAAGGGCGAGAAATATAAATTTTATGGGACACCTATAAAAATGTATACGGGAAGAAATGTAAGCATAAAGGTGGAGATGTTAGATTGTAGAACGGTTGTGGGTGCGTTGAATTTAACGGGAGGGATGGAGATAGGTTGGAAGTTAACGTCCGAAGAGAGTGAGCTAATACTGGCATACAGCATAATAAATGAAATGAACACATACATGACAGAAAATTTAATGTGCCTGACAGGAGGATGCGGTAGTGGGGAATGGAAATTTGATATCGGAGGCGGTAGAAAAGTGGTAGGAAGGGTTAAACGAGGGTCACGATGGAGTGCGGAGGGAAGTTTGAGGGTAAATTCGGAATGTGATGGTGGACCAACTAACGGAGAAGCAAGAAAGGTGTCAGTGGGTACTATTAGGAAAGCAGCAACAGAGAGGTGTAAAAGGAAATAAACGCTGTAAAAGGAAAAATGAGGAAGGACTGCGACACAAAAGTTAAAACATGTACTAGGGAAATGGAAGCAGCTATAAAAGATAAAGATGAATGCGAAAAAGGAATGCGGGAAATGGAGGAAAACATGGAAAAAATAAAACGGGAATTGGAAGAAAAGAAGGAAAACACAAGCAAACAACACGAGCTTGTAACAAAAATAAAGGAGAATGTAGAAAAGATGTTTGAGGACACTCAAGGATTAAAGGAACTTATAGCTAAACTTGGAAAGGCATGTACAGGAAAGGAAGAGGAGGAAGAAATTGAGGTTGAAAACTATTTAGCGTCGTATGATGAAAACCCTACAGTGCAAGAGGAAAAGGATGAGGAAGAAGATGACTTTGAATACACAATAAGTTAAGGTAAGAAACATATTTATTATTTATGTTTGTAAAATACAATACAATGTTAAATATGATATACATTGATTTAAGATACCTATCAACCATTTAAGGGGGGGGGGCAGACACATAAAGCTCATCCAGCCCACTAACCAATCAAGGGGACATCAATTTCATCACCCACCAGCTGCCTTTACCACACAGATATACATATAACACAATATGATTTATCACCCACCAGCTGTCTTTACCACATATAACACAATATGATTTATCACCCACCAGCTGCCTTTACCACACAGATATACATAAAACACAATATGATTTATCACCCACCAGCTGTCTTTACTACATATAACACAATATGATTTATCACCCACCAGCTGTCTTTACTACATATAACACAATATGATTTATCACCCACCAGCTGTCTTTACTACATATAACACAATATGATTTAAGATACCTATCAACCATTTAAGGGGGGGGCAGACACATAAAGCTCATCCAGCTCACTAACCAATCAAGGGGACATCAATTTCATCACCCACCAGCTGCCTTTACCACACAGATATACATATAACACAATATGATTTATCACCCACCAGCTGTCTTTACCACATATAACACAATATGATTTATCACCCACCAGCTGTCTTTACCACACAGATATACCAAGTATTATTGAAGAGAAGAATCATTGTCGACCCTGATGACAAATTTATCGGGCCGACCTAGGTGGTTTACAGAAACGCGGCGAGAGTAATTGGGAGAGGAAGTGCCAGATTCCTGACATGGAGAAGAAGGCCGCTGTTGTTGCACGGATTTTAAAACTTCTTCCTTAGACGGAAGATTTTTATGAATGGCAGAAATATCCGCACAACCAAAAGCTTTTAATTTGGTTTTTCGCTCTAATGCGCCTAAAAGATGAAGAAGTTCGTAATGTTTACGCGTTGCCGTCACAAAAGCTTCTTCTAATCGATTGAGATAAGCTTGTAAACCACCTATTACCTCCTGTTGTTGACGAACCAAATTTGACTGCTGTTCAATTGTTTCCTGCTGGTTGCGAATATACTGATTGCGCTGCTGTAGAACCTCTTCCTGCAGAATTTCCTGCGCTGTTCGTTGTTGCTGCTCCTGTAGAAGTTGAAGCGCCAGGTTCAATGTCTGCTGTTCGCCGGCCTTTGGATTTTGGGGAAGGGAAAACATCTGGAAAAACCCGCATAGAATTAAAAGCCAGGACCGATAGAGGAGGAGGATGTGTTAAAGAAGTTTGGTGTCAAAGAAAGTGAAGGCGAAAGCGATTTTTAGAAAAAATTCCCACAATTCCATACCTATGAAGAGGGATAGGAAGCATAGGAAACACAATGTCAGCAATATCTAACCAACAGTGGTTAAGAGTAAGCCCGAGGTGAGGATGAGGTTCTTGGTAGCTAAATATTGAAGTGTGTAAAAGAAACGCAGTCTTTTCATGCTGAACACTCCATTGAGTGAAGTGACAATTATTTAATTGAAAAGAAATATTACATTTAAAATTAATATTTGAATGATTAAACTCCGCGAAATTAAGATACATAAAATCAGCAGATAAAAAGTTACGGACAAACTTTTTGGAAGCAAGATCGGTGTTGCTACCGAAAGTTATAAAAATTGTGGGAATGTCAAAGCAATCATTAGGAGTTGTATGAGCTAGCTGAAAGCAAAACAAACCGGCAAGAAGATGGCAAACATTATCCTGGGCTAAAAAAGAAAGGATAGTGCACAAAACATTCCAGTAGGTAGGAAAAGAGCAGGGTGTATAAGTAGACAGAAGCGTATAATTAGGGAAAAAGCCAGAGATGAAGTTATATCGGAACGTTAAGGAGCAACGATCAAGAATCATGATCTGAAAAAGAAACAAACAAAAACCTTACAATAGCCTTTGAAGAGTAGAGGGATTACATCGGCAAACAATAAATTTTAAATGCAAGTAAGGATTGGTAATGTTATATAAGTGAGATGCCCGAAAGGCATGACACTGCAGACATTTTGGGGAAAATAAGTTGTTTGTTTGAATATAGGGATCAAAAATAGAGAGACGATAACGGCATAATGGAAAGCGACAAGGGCAGCGAGTGTGAAATTTGGAAGCAGGGAAACGTTTAAAGGGTAACATTTCTAAATTTTCCGGATTACAACTTTAGAGTGACAACGGCAACATATATATTCAAGGTGGGGAATGGATATATCGTGCCTGCAACACTGACGGAAAGCCTGACACTGCAGGCATTTAGGGTTTTATGTGTTGTTAACCCGAACGTAGGGAGGACCACGGCAGGGGCAAAACATTATAAAAGTATCCCTCTACTTTACAATTATTGTAAGATTTTAAAAAAAAATCTGTTAGAAAAGATGAACTACTCAGAAGTTATGGAATCAAAGGAAAAAACACAATCAGGAGGAATAGATTCGTGGGTAAAAAACCCACCACAGTTTTGATCATAATATTCGGGAACATTAAAATACCGAAGCATTGGAGCAGTTGATAGTGGGTAAGAGTCATATGGAGGGAGCATGCGAATACCACAGAGGTTGACATAATGTGAAATGCGTCCAAAAGCAATTAATTTCAAATATGCGTCTAGTGGGATCAAGCGTCGATTTACATCTATAAAAGCCACAGGGTAGTCTGTAAGTGAACTTAAGCATTTGAAAAGCGCAGGCATGAGAGCTTAGCGGACATAACATACCATCGTGTATACCAAATATTCTAACACATTGAACTTGACGTTCTTCTAAAGCTACGTTTAAATCCAAAGTAATGAACTTTAAATCTGGACGGTCAAAAGAAAACTCATTACTGCATTTGGGGCACGTTAGAGACTAGGGAGGAAGGTGAATTTCGGGAGGAAGAATGGGAAGATAAGCTTTAAAAGCGTTTCCAGCACATACAAGAGCACTACAAGAGGGGCAGGTAACAGCAATACACGGTTCACACCTGTTTGGGACAAAGGTAAAGGAATGACGAGCTGGACAAGGAGGACATTTGAAAGACATCTGAAAAATATAAAAGAAATGTGTAGAAAAACGAAGAAACACTAAGCAATAGAAAAAAGAAGAAAAACCTTGTAGGATACTTACGTTTTGGGAGATTTTCGCCAACACACAGCAGACAACACACCAATGCAGCAGCAACAGCAGGCAACACACCAAAGCAGCAACACACAGCAGGCAACACAGCAGCAACAGCAAAACTACATGATAGGCTGAAAATAACACATGAAATAAGAACAAAATAATGCTAAAAGTTAAAGAATAGAAACGCTTGGAGTAGAAATATACACTTACATGAATTTGAACGTTGAAGAGTAGCACAAGTTGAACGTTGCAGAGCGGTACAAGCTGGACGTTGAAGAGTAGCACAAGTTGAACGTTGCAGGAGCGGTACAAGCTGAACATTGAAGAGCGGCACAAGTTAAAGAGCAGCAGAGAGTAGTAACACTCTTAGTGGTACTGGACGCTTTAAAGAAAAACCATGGGGTTTATATACGCTGGTCCAAGGCTGGTTTGATTATGCATAGTTAACATGAAACGCAATACGTGCGAGAACAATAAAGATAAATGACTGGTTCGATGAAACAAAATATGTGTTTTCCACTATGATGATGATGAATGGCAGTTGTTAACGATGATGAATTACAGTTTGCACTACAAAAAGGGTAATTTAGCTTACCCACGTTAACAAGGCTAAATTACTGTTTGCGTGAGTAAAAGGTCAAGGAAGCTGACCCCTCAATTATCGCTTGCGTGAGGAAGCAAACCCACTTAAATATACCAAAGTTGTGACAATGCAGAAAAGTGAAAGTATCAATATGCGGTGGGTATAGGAAACGTATAAAGACAAGTGCGAAAACACGCTGCGATTCAGAGGTGCGCGGATGATGGAACATGAAGAGGAAGACCTGTCGCCGTACTTTGCGGACGAATACGATATTCCCGTTCCCGAAGATGTGCAAAAGAAAGAAGCGGTAAGTAGGAAGGAAGATGAAGAGGTGGAGATACCATTTAAAATAGTTGAACATAGGGAAAGAAGTATGAAAAAGCTTTATTCTGGTTATTCCGAAACGGACATAACTGTTGGTTCCATGCCCGAAAATACAAATCCGCATGGGTGGGTGCACAATATGTTTACACAGTTTTTAAAGTTTGCCAACAATAACCTTTTACACAATTCACCTGGATGGTTAGGTATAACAATATCAGATAAAAAAACACCCTACGAAACCGTTTAATGTAAGTGTGCGAAAGAACGATCAGGTAAATGCTGAGATCATAATGCAAAGTATAGAACGGGTAATGCAAAGCAACCAAGAATTTCTAATAAATTCACCAATTAAAATCACATGCGTGTGGACACAGGATATGGTTGGGTTGTGCTACAAAAAGTGTGAGGCATGCAAAAGAAATAAGGGAATAATAGAAATAGTAAATACGGATAAAATGTGTTTACCAAGAGCTATTGCGGTATGTCAGGCTAAAGTTGAAGGAGATAAACAATACAAATCTATTCGCCGAAGCGAGTATTTGCAAAAGGAAAAGGCAGCTTTATTGTGCGAAGGTTTTAACAAAGATAATGGGGTGTTTACTATTAAAGACGTACAGACATTTGAAGCTGTGCTTCCTGGATATTGTTTTACGGTGTTTGGAGATCATACAGGAAAAAATGTGTTATACAAATCGAAAGTAGAAAGCGATAAATACATAGATTTGTTGTTTCATGAAGGGTATTTTAATTGCATTGTAGATATACATCGCAGTTTTAAATGTAGGGCCTATTGTAGAAAATGCAATAAACCGTTAAAAACAAGAATGGAGAAAGATCGTTGTGAAAGCAGATGTACAAAATGTCACCAAGAAGTGCATAGTAATTTTGACTCTTACGTGCAATGTGGGAAGTGCTATAGAGACTTTAACGGGCAACGGTGCTATGAATTACATTTAAAAAAAGGACCATTCTATAGCGCAAAAAAGTCTGTGTGCGAAATGGAAAATATATGTCGCTCTTGCAATAAGCTTTACAGTATGAAAAATAGAAAAGTTCCTCACCAGTGCGGAGAAAAATATTGTATTAATTGTAAGAAACATGTAGACAGAGACCACACGTGCTTTATTCAACCTTATAAGAGTTCGTGCATGCGAAATAAATTTATCTTTATGTTTATAGACTTTGAATGCACTCAAAACACTAAATACAAGTCTGAACCTGATACATATGAACATGTCCCAAACCTATGTGTTTTATACCAGAGTTGTTCTTTGTGTATAAATTCAAGTGCAAAAGCTGGTTACTGTTCTCAGTGCGGAATTAAAGAGTGGGTATATGAGGACGATCCTGTAAAGTCACTGTTGGATCACATAACACAACCAAAATTTAAATCTTGGGATGTAATTGTTATTGCACATAACCTAAGAAGTTATGACGGACAGTTTGTGTTACGGTACATGGTAGAAACTTTAAAATGGAATCCTGAACTTATTATAAATGGAACCCAAATATATAGAATAAAACACACAAGTGTTACGTTTCTGGATTCCTTAAACTTTATTCCAATGCCACTATCTCGCTTTTCAAAGACGTTTCAATTAAAAGAAAGCAAGGGTTATTTTCCATATTTGTTTAATACAGTTGAAAATAAGGCATACGTGGGCCCTCTTCCTGATCAAAGGTATTATTGTCCAGAAAATATGTCTGTAGACGAAAGAAAGAACTTTGAAAAATGGTACCTTGAAAAGATTAGGTCAAATTACAAGTTTAACATGAAAGATGAAATGATAAACTATTGCAAACTGGATGTATATATATTAAGCGAAGGAGTTGCTAGATTTAGGAAACAGTTTTTAGAGGAAAATGGGATAGATCCGTTTCGCGAATGCGTTACTATTGCGCATGCGTGCATGAATGTGTTTAGAAAGAGATTTATGTGCGAAAATAAAATTGCGTTAATTCCCAGCGGAGGATACCGATTGGCAGACATACACTCGCGAATTGCATGCATTTGGTTATCTTGGCTGGAGCTTAAAGAAAATATTATTATACAATATGCGTACAGAGGACGAGAGATTAAAATACTGGGATACAAAGTGGACGGGTTTAGAGATGATAAAACGGTATATTTATTTCACGGATGTTTTTATCACGGTTGCGAAAAATGTTTCAAGGACCGGCACTCTGTAATTAGCAGCACAGGTGGTGAAACAATGGGAGTAAGACATGAAAACACACAAAGAATAACTAAACTAATACAAAGTGGGGGATAAACTGTTATAGAAATGTGGGAGTGTGAGTTTAATGCCATGATACAGTCTAATGAGGAATTGAGCTTATATGTAAAATCACAATCTAAAACATTTGCTGAACCGTTAAATCCCAGAGAAGCCTTTTTTGGTGGACGCACAAACTGCGTAAAAATTTATAAAGAGGTGGAGGACAACGAAAAAATATTTTATTATGATGTATGCAGTCTTTACCCTTTTGTAAACACGACCAAGCCATACCCTGTAGGACATCCAAAGATTTATGTGGACAATTTTCCGGATTTAGAAAATGTGCAGGGAGGGGTAATAAAGTGTGATATTCTTCCTCCCGAACACCTTTACCATCCCGTTTGACCTGTACGCATTAACGGTAAACTAATGTTTCCATTATGTCGGACCTGTGCCGAGGTAGAAAGCCAGGACCAATGTAAACACAGCAATCATGAACGGTGTCTCTCAGGAACATGGATTATTGATGAAATTAAGGTAGCTATTAGTGAGGGATATAAAGTTATTCACATTTATGAAATATGGGAGTACAAAATGGTACAGTATGATCCAAATGCTGGAAAAAAAGGATTATTTGAAGATTACGTAAACCACTTTCTCAGGTTAAAAACAGAGGCCTCTGCTTGGCCATCTAACTGTGTTTCAGACGCCGATAAAGATCAGTATATTGAGAACTTAATGGTTAGGGAAGGAATTCAATTAAACAAGGAGGCTATAGAGCATAATCCCGGAAAGCGGGAGTTGGCAAAGCTTATGCTAAATTCCTTTTGGGGAAAGTACGGGCAGCGGGATAATTTACCTACTTGCGAGGTTGTTAAGGAATACTCTAGACTTTTAGAACTATTTAATGATTCAGGAATAGAGGTGCAATCGTTTTTACCCGCTACAGAAAATATCATGTATGTTGTATGGCGATATTGTGAAAACGCTTTAAAAATAAACCCTACTACAAATGTTGTTATAGCAGCATACACTACAGCTCATGCAAGACTGGTATTGTACTCTTATTTAAAACAATTGGGAACTCGAGTGTGCTATTTTGACACGGATTCTGTTATTTTTTCCCACAAACCAGGGGAATGGTTGCCGCCAGCAGGGTCTTATTTAGGGGACATGACAGATGAGTTGGAAAAATTTGGGAAAGATTCCTACATCTGCAGGTTTGCATCAACGGGTCCAAAGAGTTACTGTTTTGAGGTTAAACATCCTACAAGTAATACAACATTCTCAGTATGCAAAATAAAGGGAATTACTTTAAATTCAGAAACTTTAAAACGTATTAATGCAGAAACAATTAGGGATATTGTACTAAAAAATAATGAGCAAACTGTAACTGTTGAAGGGGCACACATTAGTAGAAAACGCTTATGGAGGGTCACAACGGAACCATATTCCAAAACGTTCGGAATGGTAGTTAATAAGCGGGTGGTAGGCAAAGACTTTGATACTTACCCTTACGGGTATAAAAGGCAGCGTTCAAAGTAATACAGCATATTTATGGCTGAAAAAAGAAAGTTTGAGGAAGAAGAAGACGAAGAGCAGCATTCTTTTTCTAAAAAGTTTAAACCAGATTTTCAAACTTTATGTCGACCATTGGAACAGGACGCTAGCGAAGAACATGTACAAAAGAAATTTAAGCCCTCCGCAAAGTTATCACGTTTAGAAATTTTAAGAAGACGCAAGGAACCAAAGAAAGGGATTGTTCCGTGGACCACTCTTCTTCCTGGGTCGGGTTTAAGAACAAATTGGCAAGCGTTTCTTCCACGCAAATGCCGTCTTTACAGTGAAAATGTTTTGGATGATTTGCCATTAAAAAAGCAGGCAAGGGAACTGTGTAAACCTCGAAAATGCAGAAAAAAGCAGTACGTACCCTGGCATTATTTAATTCCACCGGATAATATGAAACCAGTTAATTGGCATGCTTTGCTTCCTCGTAAACGTAAATTAATCCAAGAAAATAGTAAACGTCCAACCCTTATAAAACAAATTAAAAGAGAAAAAACAAACAAACGGAACAATAAAAAGTTATCTCTTGGAGACAAGGGCAAATTTAAAGGAGATGTGTCTCTTTCAGACTTGGGGAACTTTAAACGTATAAACCCGGAGATGCAACATGTGTCTCTTAGAGAGGTGGGCAAATTTAAACGTGTAAACCCTGGAAAGGAAGTAGAGATGCAAGATGTGTCTCTTGGAGAGGTGGGAAAATTTAAACGTGTAAACCCTGGAAAGGAAGTAGAGATGCAAGATGTGTCTCTTGAAGAGGTGGGCAAATTTAAACGTGTAAACCCTGGAAAGGAAGTAGAGATGCGAGATGTGGGCAAATTTAAACGTGTAAACCTGGAGATGCAAGATGTGTCGGGTAAAACGCAGGAGGAGGAGCAATCATTTAACTTGTCTAAGTTTTCATTTCCTAGCACAATGCAAGTCGTAGGCCCTTCAAGATGCGGAAAGTCTACTTTTGTAAAGCGTCTTCTTGCCAATGCTGAACATGTTTGATACAGTTCCAAAGCGAGCCATTTGGGCCCATCCGCCAGAATATCCCCCAGACTTGGGAAGTGTATTTAATCATTGTACTTTTAATGTATATACGCATGCAGGTATTCCTCCTCTTCACTCTATTGAAAAGGGAGACATCCTTATAATTGATGATTTAATGTGGGAGACAGATAATACCAAGGTATCAAATTTTTTCACCAAAGATTCTCACCACCGGAACTTTGGGGTTATATACATTTTGCAAAATGTGTTTCCCCAAGGAAAAAAGTTTCGCACAATATCCCTTAATGCTAACTATATTGTTGTTTTTAAAAACAGTAGAGATAAAATGCAAATTGAAAAATTATTTCAGCAAATGGAACCTCGGAATTCTCGGTTTCTTTCGGAAGCTTTTGAAATGGCTACTAAAAATCCCCATGGTTATTTAGTGTTGGATTGTACTCAATATACCCCCGATCGATATCGCTACAGAACAGGGATTATTCCCGGGGAATCTCCTTCGTACTTTGTACCGGTATAAATACACCGAGTTGATTTTCTCTTCCATCGTTATGGATAAAAAAATACAAAGAATTACATCTCCTCTTATTGCAAATCAGACCCATAATCTGGTTGCACTTAGCAAAGCAAAACCTAAGCTACGAAAAAAGCTCTTAAAAGAAGCAAAACCCGAAACCATTAAAGCTATTGCTGAATGTGTTCACAATGTGTGTAAAGGAAATGTCCGCATTTCCCCAGCATGCAAAAACCGTTTAAAAAGGCATAAGGGGGTGTGGAGACGGCTAGTTGACAAAAAGGTATCGCTGAAGAAGAAGCGAAAGATTCTTATGCAAAAAGGAGGTTTTCTACCAGCTTTTCTTCTGCCCGTCCTTGGTTCGATTGCTAGCGCGTTGGTTTCAAAATTTATTTAAAACATGAAACATGCAAAGCAGATTGAGGGTTATCCATCAGTACCTAAAAGTGTAGCTTGTTTACATGTAATTGACTCTACAATATCATCTATTTCTAACGATATTTCAAAGGTTATGGCTACTAAAATGTCTGACGATGATAAATGGAATATTTTAAAACATAAGTTAGCTACGTACTATGACCTTGTGTCAAAGTTGCGTTCTCCAAGTAACCGAAATTCAAATGCTAAACACGAACCGTAAATTGAAACATTGCCTATAAAACAAGAGCAGCATGATGTCAGGCCCGAAACCTCGGGAGTTAAAAGTGAATCAAAAACCGAGACCGAAAAAAAGAAAGGAAAACGAGCTAGAAATTTAGCTCATCTTTCAGTTAAATACGGACTTAGACCTCGAAAACGTGATAACGAAGATTCCGAATGGGAGAGTCTATACTAGAGCGTTTTTATAATCAAATTGATCACTATGCCGGATTGGGTACAACCGCCAAACTCCGGAAAGCCACTAAAGTTTCTAAACCGCTTATTGAATCGTTTCTTCAAACTCAGGACAGTTATACACTTCACAAACCTGTGCGAAAGCGCTTTCCAACTAAACATTATCACGTTACCAATATCGATGATGTGTGGGAAGCCGACTTAAACGTGATGGATTCCGTTAAAAGTTATAACACCCCGTATCGATACATTCTCACAGTTATTGATGTCTTCTCTAAGTATGCTTGGGCTCTACCCTTGGTGTCCAAATCAGGCGATCATTTAGTGAAAGCTTTCAACCAGATCTTTACTGATAGTAAACGCTTTCCTAAAGTCCTGCAGACCGACAAAGGTAGTGAGTTTAAAAACAAGCAGTTTTGCAGGTTTTTACAAAGTATTTCTCACCAAACAACAAACAACAAAGTGAAAGCAGCAGTAGTTGAACGATTTAACAGAACCTTAAAGACAAAGATGTGGAAATATTTCACCCATAAAAATACATATAGGTACGTAGACGTATTGCCGCTTCTTGTTAAGTCTTACAACAGTTCTTATCACCGCTCAATTAAAATGGCTCCACGTGATGTTTCCCCTGACAATATCCTTGAAGTGTATTTTAATATGCAACACAAACCTAGAAAGGCAAGAAAAAAGTATAGCGTGGGTGACTATGTGCGCATTTCCAAAGAAAAAATTACGTTTGATAAAGGGTACGAACAAAATTGGACAGATGAAATATTTCAAGTAGCCAAAGTTATCTTGGGCTCCCCTGTTGTGTACAAAATTCGTGATTTGGCGGGTGAAGACATTGAGGGCATATTTTATGAACAGGAACTGCAGCGCGTATCCCTTCCAGAATCTTATAAGGTTGATAAAATTATTGCAACCAAAGGTCGAGGGGCCAGTAAGCAGGTATTGGTTAAAAGGAAAGGTTACCCAGACAAGTAACTCTTGGATAAAACAATCGGATATTTCATCGTTATGATTCGAACAAAACCGTTTTCGCTTTTGTTAGCTAGCAACGCATCCATGGATCGTTTTACCAATAATACTACCGCTTGCTTTTCCAATCAATTACCGGAACGCATTGTGCTAAAGGGTAATTGGGAGGTTTGTCTTTCCAAACTTAGATACCCTTCTCGGTTCTACAATTTATCTGTACAATGTAACATGTCGGGCTCGTACATTGAAGATGATAAAACTGTTGACTTTTGTATTCACTTTGCAAAGAACATGACTGAAACCAATCCTCAGCATATGCATCAAATTTTAAATAAACGCATTGAAGCTTCTATCGGCATTAAGGATGTTTTTTCAGTTGCCAAGGGGATTGTTACAGTTTCCCCAAATGTTATTATTTCTCCCACAGTAACATACAACGAGTTACCTGTATCTCAAAGTGTTCCTGTATCTGAGGAAATTACCCCGCACAAACAATTAGAAGTTATTGAAGATATAGAAGTAGCTGACGCTCCCGCAGAAAGAAAGCCTAACAAGAAAAACAAAAACATTCCCAAATCCACCCCTCAATCCACCCCTCAGAGTTCAAGACGTCTAGTTAGCTTACTATTATCTACAAATTTATCCCGCATGTTAGGTTTTTTACCCGATCAAGATATTGTAAAGCAGGAAACTGCTTCTTACCCTTTGGATCCATTAATGGGATTTCCTTATGAAGTTTTCGTTTATTGTAGTCTTGTTTCTCCACAATTGGTAGGTAATGTGTTTGCTCAGGTGTTAGATTCCACTCTTGTTGAGCACCAAACACCATCCTCCAAACGCGCGTGTGCTGAAAAATCATTCTTTCCTCAAATTTGGGTCCCTTTACTTCAACAAGATTTTGACGTTATCACCATTCATTTAAGGGATGGTTTTGGAAATCTTTTGCCATTTGCTGACGGCTTTTCTTCTGCTTTAGTTCTATCTTTTAGACCTCGTCATGACCTCGCGGAATGATATAATTTTTCGGTATTACCTCAATCAGGCCGGCGGATTACCTCCCACTGGCGATTTCATTCTCTACAAAGGTGGTCCATTTCAAAAGGGTAGTGGTCTTTTTAGTGCACTAGGAGGATTGTTTAGAACTCTTTTACCCGTCTTTAAAAGTGGTGCTAAGGCAATCGGTAAAGAGGCTCTTCAAATGGGTGGCAATGTGTTAACTGATATTGCTACTACTTCTGCCTCTCCTAAAGAAGCTTTTAAAAATCGTTTAAAAGAGGCTGGTTCTAATCTTAAACGTAAGGCTGATGCTAAAATTGACTCCATGTTAGGTTCCGGAAGAAAACGAATTAAGATAAAAGCAGGGCGAAAGAAAAAGAAAACCCAGTCTAATCGTAAACGCGGTAGTCGTCGCACCAAAAGGCAAGACATATTTTCATCATCATCATGAGCGATACTTTGTACATGAACTCTGAGCTTGACATCTTCAGAAAACTTCCTGTTCAAACAAACATTGAACACTATGAAATTTTTCACCTAAATCCGCAAAATGCTCTATCTCAGAACTCTCGTATCACTTTTCATTACGCATCAAATGGTGACGACTACCTGGATCTTTCATTTGTTCTTCTCGAGGTTGGTGTTAAAATTGTAAAAGCTGACGGGTCTAATCTTACTGATGCAGACACAGTTACATTTGTCAATAACTCGTTAAATTCTCTGTTTAGTCAACTATCCGTATCATTAAACAATGTAAACATCTCCATGCCTCAGCAAGGGTATGCTTATAGAATATACCTCGAAACCCTGCTTAATTCGTCTTCCGACGCTATGAACGGACGTTTACAATCATCCTTATGGTTCAAGGACTCTGCTGGTTCTATGGATGAGTTTGTTAATAATACCGGTGTTCAAAGTCGTTTTAAATACACAAAAAATAGCAAAATAGTTCAAATGATGGGATGTCTCTCACACAGCCTTTTTAATAAAATTCTGCTTCTGCTAAATAACGTTGACGTTACTATAACGCTTACTCCTTCCATTCCTCAGTTTCATCTTATTTCCGATAAAGCTGATTTTAACGCGTTTTCTAAATTGGTTTATGCCAAATTACATCTAAAAAAAGTTCGACCCTCTCCAACCATTAAACTAGCTCACCAAAACGGTCTTCTTAAGACAAATGCCGGTTTATATTTTAAGGACGTTGATTTTCAGGCTTTAAGTATAGCCAAAGGGGCGTCCACAGCTGCTTTCACAAACATTCTTGTTGGTAAAATTCCTAGGCGAATCACCCTTGGCATGGTTTCCGATAAGGCATATACTGGTGATATAACTAAAAACCCCTTCAACTTCCAACACTTTAACCTCACCGCTCTTCAATTATTTGTCAATAATCGACCCGTCCCTCTTCAGGTCCTTCAATTTAACTTTTCAGATAACTTTTTTCTACCGGGGTATTACTCTCTCTTTGAGGCATTAGAAATGGTTTTTAAACACAAGGGAATAAACATCTCTAGAGAAGAGTATCCCAATGGTTATACGCTCTTTTCTTTTGACCTCACCACTGATATGTCTGCCAATAAAGACTATGTCTCTGGTCTCCATCACGGTAATCTAGCTATAAAGCTTGAATTCGCAAAACCTCTACCAGAACCTGTTTGTCTTCTCTCGTTTGCAGAAATATATCGATTTGTTGAAATTGATGTTCACCGATCTATTCTAGTATCATGAACACTTCTCAAATTACTTCATGCTTTGTAAACTTCCTCAGTTTATCGGGGTTTTTCCATCCGATCTAATTCCCCCTGTTCACTCTCTACCCAATCCTCCAATTGCTCTTGTCATTAACACAGACCCACACAACAAACCGGGTAAGCACTGGATTTGTATTTTTGTGTCTAAGGACGGGCATGGTGAATACTTCGACAGTTATACGTTACCACCTCTCTTACCTTCCATTTTATTTTTTTTAAATCGTTACTGCGGTCCAAATTGGAGTTACAACACGCGCCGCCTTCAAGGCAACCGTTCCGCCACGTGTGGTCACTATGTTGTTGCATATCTAACTCATCGCTGCAACAACTTATCTGCATTGTTATTCTTTTCGCGGTTTAAAGTTTCCGATTTTCGGTTTAACGATAAACTCATTTCCAAGTCTCCCTCTTTAAAGTGCACCTCTACTGGACAATCCTGTACCCCTCTGTTAAGTCTCTATAAGTAAGCCGTCTGTTCCTGCATCGCTCTCACTCTTCAATCAACTTTTCAACATGTAAGTACCTCTCTTGCTCTTTGCTTTTCTCTCTCTCTCTAGTTTTTTCTCCAATGCTGTTCTACCCCTGTTTTTTTTCGTTTCTGTTCCTAGGTCGTGTATTCACTTCCTCAACGAGTCTGAGACTAAGTATCTCTCCGTAACAACGTCTCCTCAATTCTCCGTCACCATCGCTACCTGCGGAAGACATAAGTCTGCGGTTTTCAGCACCATCAACGAGTGGAATACTCTCTTCAACGTTTTGGGTCCTAAAATTGATTCCCACCTAAACTCCTCTTCCAAGCAACCAAGCATCACTCACCCTATTTCCGATACCCTCTCCCTTCATTTTAAATCCTCCTTCGGGTCCCCTGCTATCATCCTAAAGCCTTCGGGCATTGCCCTCTTTAAAGAAGAGTGGGGTAATCTAAAGCTGCTCTTTGACCTTTACAAGTCTAAACTTGTTTCCTAAGTCTGTCCCTCTCTCACTTCTTCGTTGGGCTTCGTGGGATCAACATGCAGCGCAGCGTTCTCCGTGATCTCAACGCTCGTGGGCAGACTCCTCACATCATCGGTGTTTGGGACCTGGCTCGCAACGTTCCATACCTGGTCATCGGTGCTAGAGTAACCAATACTCAGTACAGGTGGAAAACAGTGCTCCGGCTTAAGGACGGGAGAGAGGTCTTCCTACCTTCTGCCTACAACGATCTCGACGACGATACCATCCGTCAGCTTAATCAAGCACCTTTCCACATCATCTACAGCGGAATAGAGTACATTCCCAACACAAACGGACTGCGAAAGCATCTGCTCACGTTTAGACAGGTCCCTGACACCCCTGTCGAGGAATGAGTTGCTCAACGGATTTTATTGACATAGGTGCGTAGTGTTTTTCTTCTCTTCTCTTTTTTTTCCCTTCTTCTTTTCTATCCTTGTTCTTATGGTGTTTGTTTTCTTGTTCTCAGGTAACAACCTTATGGCATCCATCCACTTTACGGCGTCACCGCCTCTCACCGAGGATGGAACCTTCGTAGACGAGGACGCTTTCTCCGTTCGTTCAATCCACATCGTTTCGTTTGGAGGCATCAAGACCGTTTCCATTCGTGTCAACATCACCAACGCCAACGTTGTCCTCATCTCCTTTCATCCCTCTAAAATCTCACCCCACGGATGTAATTCTGTGTGGCGTCTCTCCACTAACGGAAAAAACCCTCTTCCCCATTCCTCTCTCTCCATCGTTGCTCCTGTATGTATTCCCTCTACCCAACCTCATCCTAACTTTGCTCATCTAAGATTTCAGTGCCACACTGAAAGTCAACTGCAGGACCCACTTCCCTTTCTTTCCTTTAAACCATGTACCACAATTTTTGATATTATATTTTGCAAGTAGTCTGTATCATGTATGTATAATGTATCTGATTTTTTTCAATAAAGTTGGTAACCCTCGGCGAAGAGAATTGGAACTGTATCGGGGTATCTTGGCTCACCAAAGGACCACGCTTTAGCGTTGGCCGCCGATGTACCTAGTCATGAGGTCAAATTGGCTGACCTCGACTTCCGGTTCTGGCCGCCGAGGGCCCTTACTACTAATGTATAACACTGATGTTTATTTGACAGTGTAGCAAGCAACTTCTTTTATTTATCATTTGGAGGAATATCGCTCCTTGGGCATAATGGTAGATCGTTAGGTATGGTTTTCCTGCTGTAGGTGTATCTCTTACTGAACTAAAGATTGTTCTACGGAGTCTGCGAGATGCAGGTTACAGGCTCTTGATCGTAAGTTAGATTTTTTTACCAGAAAATGTGCATCATAATTAGATAGACAATGGAAAACTATTTGAATGAAATTTGGTAGTTTTCTGTTCAAATTACAAGAATTGTGAGCTGTATCTAGATATTTACCCGAAATGTGACAAGAGTCTCTGGCTTTTGTCACATTAGGCTCAAAATCATGTTTACATAGGTAATACTGATTTGCATTTCCGAAATTTTTTCCTCCTCATCCGACATATTCAATTCTTTTTTCTGTGAATATACCTCAATTACATCATCTACAATTACAGTTAGTTCCTTGAAAAAACATTGAATCGCATTAGGACCTCTAAATTTTTTTAATTTTGACATGGAATTATCATGCTCGCAAACTAGTTTTAGCGATATTGAAATCGCTGCATGTCTCTGCACCGTTCTTGTCCAACTGTTGTCATCAGATGGTTGACACGAGTGAACCCTTTTAAGTATTGACTCTATACCGACACAAGTTACATATGGCACTGGAGTTCACTTTGAATATGCATTGAATTCAATTGTGTTATTCTTAACTAATTCCGGCAGAGTTATAAGTTTGTGTTTAGCTAAATTTGATTCAGGTCAAAAACAGCTTTCACATATACAGATTTTACATTTACTTTTATTTATCTGTTTAAACAACAGAAGCGATAGATCATTTCTTAAACAATAGTGTGGATTGGAATCATTACATATTCTTAATAGGTTTCCATTACGGTTTTTTGTTTCTCTCTCTCACTTTTATGTTGTAATTTACATCCTCCAACGTTAAGACATATCGGACGGTGAATGAATTGGGTGAAATGATGCTCAAATAATTCCAGGGTCCATGGAGCTTACAGTTACCCGACATTTGTGTTTCAGGATAAGGGAAAACCCCGGAAAAAACCTTATCCAAGGAAGTCACCCTGACTGAAATTCAATTTCTGTACCTCTTGAACGTGAGTCAGAGACGCTACCATCCACGCTACGGAGGCGGGCATTTTTTGTGTGTGTCTGTAGTTTAATAGAGAAAAATTAATGCATGATCATTTAGGCCGCATACTGTTATAGATATATTTTGATTCTGCTTTTCGAATTTTTCAAATCTCATCAAGAGATACAAAAAATGTTATTCCATTGAAATCAAATTCCTTAAACAAATTATACTTAGAGCAAGATTTAACTCTATGTTTATTAATCTTTGCAGGATATTTAGATGCAAGCAGATAATAGCCGAAACATTTATTATCTTCTTTTTTAGATAAGTTACCGCCTTTTTGTTCTTAATGTATTCTGGAAGCTTTGTATAGCATCCTGCATTTAAAGAACAAACATTTGGACCTAATGAGCTTATCCAATATAGAGATTTGGAACTACATGTTGATTTGAATGTATCCATACTTGAAAGAATAGGTTATTTAAGTTTACTCTCATTCCATTAACTTATATCTGTACTCTGTAATATATCGTCCATTTTGCTATGAAAGTTAAATACTTCAATTTTCTCATCATCAGGAGTCTGAATTATATACTGGCATACTAACATACCAAAAAATTTTACTCCCGAAGGGTATTGCGGCACATTATTCCTAATTTTATTTGTAACTAAAGCTTTACATTCATTCAAAAATAAGTGAGGATCTATCATATTCAGGACGTTGTTTATCTGAATTGTGTGAATACGATTTTTAAATGCTGGTTCTATAGTGTTACATGTCAAATCCTTTTTCTCTGCTCACTCACCGATTCCATTTTAGATCTCTTTGCAGACATCCCGCCGGTTTCTTTGGATTTTCTCTCCACTCCCGGCATGATTGCTGCTCGGGTAATGCTACCTGAAATAATATTAATATTATTACTATATGCCATCATTAATTTCCTGTAAAATCTGTAAAATAAAGCGTGTTAAGCATTAACATGTCTTTGTTTTTTAAGCTGAAATATATGAGATATGCATGCATTACAAATTTTTTAATAAATTTATTAGCCTGTATAATAATCTGTAAAGGAAAGCGTGTTATGCATTAACATGTCTTTGTTTTTTAAGCTGAAATATATAAGATGTGCATGCATTACAAAATCTAATAAATTTATTAGCCTGTATCTGTAAACAAAAGCGGGTTATCCCTTAACATGTCTTTCTTAAGCTGAAATATATAAGATATTCATGCATTACAACTTTTTAATAAATTTATTAGCCTGTATGATAATCTGTAAAGAAACACATGTTATGCATTAACATTTCTGTGCTTTTTTAAGCTGAAATATATAAAATATGCATGCAGTAACACTTTTTAATAACACTTCTTATTTTATTTTTTATGGTATAATTCATTTTGAAAATCAATAATAATATGCTTCATATATTAACGTATGTTATCATATGTTTATCAAAGGCATACAAGGCAACAATCTAATATATTTCGACAATAACGAGAATAGTAATAATAATAATAATAATAATAATAATAATAATAATAATAATAACGAGAATAATAATAATAATAATAATAATAACGAGAATAATAATAATAATAATAATAATAATAATAATAATAATAATAATAATAATAATAATAATAATAATAATAATAATAATAATAATAATAATAATAATAATAATAATAATAATAATAATAATAATAATAATAATAATAATAATAATAATAATAATAATAATAATAATAATAATAATAATAATAATAATAATAATAATAATAATAATAATAATAATAATAATAATAATAATAATAATAATAATAATAATAATAATAATAATAATAATAATAATAATAATAATAATAATAATAATAATAATAATAATAATAATAATAATAATAATAATAATAATAATAATAATAATAATAATAATAATAATAATAATAATAATAATAATAATAATAATAATAATAATAATAATAATAATAATAATAATAATAATAATAATAATAATAATAATAATAATAATAATAATAATAATAATAATAATAATAATAATAATAATAATAATAATAATAATAATAATAATAATAATAATAATAATAAAGCCATAATGAAATTTTCTACGATTGCACTCAATACAGTCATCAAAATTAATACATTTATTTGTAATGTTGATTATGTGATCTCTTTTCTAACTTTAATATGTTTTGTTTTTAAGTAAAAAATTATTGTTTTTATATACTATGTATTAAGATGATCTTTATAAGACTGAATGCAGGCAAAATACTTTTAATTTTAAAAAAGCAATATTCTGAAAAGTAGATAAATTTCTTTTTTTTTTTTTATAAGTACATTTAGAATTGCTGTATTACCTTGACTGTCTGGTGCTACTGCAACGATGCAGTGTGATTCTCCTCTGTCTTGCATTACTGAGATGTCTGAAATAATAAAATACTTTATGAGCAATATTGAAAAAGGTTTATAAGTGTTGTATAACAAAAATGCTTTTTCTAAGACATACCTTTGCTTGTGAAGAAGTAATCTTATGCCTTTGGTGTCCGCTGTATAGGGTCTCTTGCCCCTTATAGACCAGCTGAAGAGCTCCCTCATTGTATTCTTCTGAGTATCAGTCATATCCTTAAAACGTTCTGATAGGAAAATTTGCAACTCGTCCAGCTCTAAGACTATCACGTCTGCATATTTGGTCACTTCTGTTTTCAGCGATATGATTTTGTAGGGATTATTTTGATCCACTTCCCTCAGTTTTATGATGAGAAGAAGCTTAGATCCCTCCGCCAATTTCTTTAATTCTTGCATGAGTGGATCTGTAACATAACGATTAGAAAAATCTTTTTTAGTCTAGAATATATATTTCTACAGTTGAATTTACAGACATTAACAACATATGTTTGCAGACTTCGAATACTGATATAAGTGGTTAAACATGTTTTCTGTTAAATAATTGACAAAAATATAATGAAAGTTTTCCATTCATATAGATCAAATAAAATAAGTTGGTAATTTCGTTCATGGTTGAAAAGTTTATGAGTGGAAACGTACAAAAAAGAGAGATAAATCATTTCAATTATAACACTGTTTTTCATGAAATGTGTGCTTGAACAAGCTAATCTAGAGAAAACAGAGCGTGTTTGAGAAACTATTATAATATCTAAAAAAGAATATATACACATAAAATGAATATAGTTCTCAAACACATAACATATAAAAGTACTTACCAGCCATTGCTCGTTGCTTACACGTATATCTCCTGTCACAGTTGCTTTATTTCAGTCAAGGCTTCTTACATACCGATACACGGATACAGGATGACACAGACGGAGATTTACAGGATTTAACAAGTTGAATCCCCAACAACCAACGGAACTAGCCTTGACACACTTAAAACTACGCCGGTGATAGTTTATCGTTTCTTCCTAATGTCTCCTACACTTCACAATTTCATTCTAAGGTCTTAAGTTACCAAGGCCGACGTCTTTATACTCAATGTTTTTACCCGCCATGTGGAGGTGCGCTATTCTCCCCCACCATCCAAAAAACCCTCGCTATGCGCACGCATGTCTATTTCTATTGGATACTTCTGTTTTGTACTTATATAAATTACCTTCTTCATGCTACTTATCTAGACTAGAGGGGGGGGGGGGAGGAAAGATATTTTTTATAATTTTTTTAAACACGGCTCGGAATAATTGACCAGTTCTCACGATACGATGTCTTAACAATTGTCTCATCCCATCGTATAGATTGGAAGAACATACATGTTCTCCCCCAAAGTCCTCAACATACAATAATAACCGGCCTCCATAATTTTTTTCTCCTTACTTCCAAAAGTTAATTATATACCAGAGAATGTGGAGGCTTCAACTATTACTTGCAGGAAGGAACTTGCCCGTCATCATCAAAAGTTATGTCATCGATAATAACCATCCTGCTATTTTTCCCCGCACACCCTAAATGTTAATTATATATACAAGAGACAATAAGAGTTTCATTTAATACTTTGGACCTGGCCTAGGAGAATGTACTTGACCTCTCTCGTTTATAGACTGGAGGAATGCACACCTACGCATCCTCTGACAAAATGTAAAAGTCTCGATATATAGTAATAACCCTCACCCTTAATTCTGGACTCAACAATCTCGGATTCTACCTGCTGACATACCACAAAACGTTTCACAAAACCCCTTCCACTATACCACCGCGCATCGCCTCTCCCAAATTCCTCTAACATAGGGTGTTTCAAATAGAACGCTCCGGCTGTTCAACAATACGCTAGCGGTTTCTGAAACAATATTCCTTGCATTTAAAATGCATTGAGCGGGTTTTGAAACAGCAATTCGATGTTTCAAAACCAGCTATAGCCCAGTACTGACCAACGAGGGTGGTCTAAAAAATTTCCGATCTCAGCATGAAAATGGCAGCACTCGTAAATAAAGGCTAGTGAATTTTGCTGCACACCTGTTAACAGTTATTCAAAAGTTTCAGCTGTTTTGGATGCTCAGTTGTCATATAACAGTCATTTGAGTGATTTGATGTGAGTGTTTTTATAAAAATGGAAAGACCGAGTATCGAGCTGTCATTAAATATTAATTTTTTAAAAGGCAATGTGCTTACGCAAATCAAAACATATGTTGAATTCTGTGTATGGGGTTTCTGCACCATCATTTACCACAACGAAATTTTGGGCAGCTGAATTTAAACGTGGCCGTAAGAGCTTGGGAGACGATGGACGTTCGGGGCGTCCCAAAACTGCAACTGCCGACGAAAAGATCGTCAAAGTCCACCATATGGTGCTAGACGACCGCCGAATTAAAGTGAGAGATAACACAGGTTATGAACTTGTCAAAAGAACGTGTTTGTCACATATTAAATCAACATTTAGTCATGAGAAAGCTTTCCGCGCATTGGGTGTCGCGTTTGCTCACGTTAGACCAAAAACGTGTTCGAATGAACATTTCCTACGTTCTGTTGACACAGTTTAGTTGCAATAAATCAGAGTATTGGTGCCGATTAATTACTGTAGATGAAACTTGGACACACCATTATACGCCCCAAACAAAAATACAGTCCAAACAGTGGACTTCAAATGGCAACCGGCTCCAAAACAGAAAGCAAAAACTATTTTCGGCTGGGAAAGTGGCGACTGTTGTTTTTTTTGGGGGGGGGGGGGAGGGGATAATCATGGAGCTATTTTAATCGATTATCTTCAAAAAGCAAAAAAAAAAAAAAAAACATTACAGGAGCATACTATGCATCATTACTTGACAAGCTAAAGACAGAAGTTGCGGGAAAACGGCCAATTTTGGAGAAAAAGAGAATCCTGTTTCACCAGGACATCGCAACGTCTCACTCCTCAGTAGCTGCAATGGCCAAAATCCACGAATTATGGTTTGAACTGCTTGACCATATGCCTTATTCACCAGATCCAGCCCCAAGCGACATCTTTTTGTACCCTCATTTGAAAATTGCGCTAGGACAGAGATTTTCGTCAAATGAAGAGGTAATCACCTTTTTGACAATTATTTTGCAGAAGAGCATCGTTGTAGAGTTATATCGAGATTATGTTGAAATATATATAACCAAACCTGAAAGAAATGTCTTGTATCATTATTAGGTCGGAAACTTTTCAGACCACCTATTTACGTGAGAGTGTTCTAACTCGTTTCATTATTTATACTATTAACGAAAATAATGAAGAAAATAATTGAAGTAAATGCAACTTGTGACTTAATTTTTCGATTTTCCCTTTTCAGTTATCTAAATTAGTGATAATGAAGGACGTCAAGAGTTATGTCAGAGAATTACGTATGCCAATGTTAAAACATTTCTGATACACTCCTGGTGGATGAAACTCTGAAACGATGTTGCAAATTGTAAAAGTGAAGGCTGCTGATTGCCTTGAGTACGTTCCTGTTACTGATGCAGTTATCAGCTCTGTAGGTGTTCTTTTAGCCTGTACTCTTTCTGTACATGTGTTCCAACTGAGAAAGAGGGGGTCGCTCATCTTGATAGAAGGAAATACTAGGAAATAAAAAGTCTAAACAAACGCCATCTATCATTGTAATATATTTCTAGTTTCTAAAATGGCATTTTCAAAGGTAAATATTATTACGCTTAGGAAAGCTGATGGCAAATAACACAATGGTTTCGGTGCAGTGGTGATGACTGAAAGTTTATAGCGCTGTTAGTATATGCCGTGCTCTTCTATCAGAGATGCAGTTAGCAACTCCTTATATGTTCTGTTACTCTATCCTACTCCAGGGAGTTGGTGTTCTCTTGAGAAGCACCCTTGACAGCAGTTTTGGTGGATCTGGAAAAGGCAGAAATCAAATTATCCCCACCAGTGTTATTTATGCAATTCTTTACGAAACTTATTTGTTCTTTTGGGAAATGCCTGACTTACTTCTTCAAATGCAAAAATACCTGCACTTACTTTATAAAGCTTACGTAACAAGATGTGGGAGTGAACTTCTGCGTTTTGAACGCTGTTAAGTGTGTTATGTTGTACTTATTTACCAAAACTAATGCTTCTGCTATTATTATTATTATTATTATTATTATTATTATTATTATTATTATTATTATTATTATTATTATTATTATTATTATTATTATTATTATTATTATTATTATTATTATTATTATTATTATTATTATTATTATTATTATTATTATTATTATTATTATTATTATTATTATTATTATTATTATTATTATTATTATTATTATTATTATTATTATTATTATTATTATTATTATTATTATTATTATTATTATTATTATTATTATTATTATTATTATTATTATTATTATTATTATTATTATTATTATTATTATTATTATTATTATTATTATTATTATTATTATTATTATTTTTGTTGTTGTTATCCTCATCATCATTACTTTCAATATTATCGTTATTGTGATTATTAAAGTAGAAGCCCGAAATAAAGCGGTTGTTGAGGGACATGCTTTAGAATGATTCCACCGTGTATCGTAATGCTAGCTTAGATGTGACAGAAGTCGATACCACGGAGGTGTAAGGAAACATTCGCACAATAATACATTACAATAGTTAGGTACATAAAAAGCTATGTAATATAAGGTAAAGCACTTTTAAATGCAATTACTCACCAGTAATGCTGGAGGTGTATTCCAGTCCTGAAATTGATCGCATTTTACGGTATATACTTCAAGAGCGAGACTTACCCTTAATCTGGTTTGATTGATACCGTGTCGAGATATCTACCACGAAAACCATCTGGTGCATTAACATCATTGGTCCCATGCAAACCTTTATGGAACTTCACAACTTCAACTCTGAAGACAGGTCCAGACAGTTGTTTCCTTCACTTAGTTTTATTAAGAACCACGTGTATAAGCACTCATTGAGATCACTGTCTTTACCAAATTTATTTCTCTTCTTTGCAATCTTATTACACTGTACACAATGTTTCAAAGTTTCTAAGTTTATCTTCCTCTTTAGTCCATCCCTAATTGTTCCTTCAGGTGCGACACACTCACGCGATAAACTAGTTTTGGTTTCCACGTTTTTACGCGAGCGATTACTCTTAGTTCATCGCCTACGTCATACGTTTTCCGCTTCTGTGACACTTTTGGGATTCTCAATACGCGACTTTACACCTAAAAAGCCCCGAGACAGTCTGAGGTATTATTTTAAGGCAAGGCGACACTGAAAATTCCAGCTTCTATAATCATGAACCTGTCATGAAAGTTTGGTCACATAATTAGAGTATTATTTTAAATTTGCATGCAAAATTTTCATGTTGCTAAACCAAAAAGTTAATTAATTATTTTCTGTGAAATTATTGTCATAATTTCTCGCTATATGTTCTACGCGTCAAAAAATTTGAGCTTTTAAAAGATTCATATCCTTATTTGAAGGAATATTCTTGTAGCATTTGTTCTAAAATATTTTCCATGTGTTAGCCCTCAAAATTTTGAAAATATTAACTTTTTTAGTTCTTAACACCACATAATTTTCAAAACATGAGGATTAGCAAAAAGGGGAATGTGGAGTTTCTTATTTACATAATTAAGGACCTTTCCTGTATGTTTCACCAAGTTAATTGAGAAACATTGGCGCGTGAGGCATTTTATATACTGGAAAGTGTTAGAAAAATGTTTCTCAGAAAATTAATTTTAAAGTAAGGTTTGTTATTCTTAACGATTTTCAAAGGTCTCTTTAAATTGTCACGTGGTGGCCTAAAATGATGCAAATGATAGAAATAGCATGTCTTTATTACTACGCACCCTAAGCTACCAAAAATGCCCAAAAAGCAAAATTCCATGCTTTTCAACATTTTCGAGGACTTTTCAGTGTAGCCTTGTTTCATCTTGCCCAGGTTTTACAATTCCCCCCGACAGAGATGTTTTTGCCCTTGCACTATTGTGCACATGTCCCGTTACAGCAGTTAAGTGGCCAAGGTCAACGTTAGGGGTGCGATGAGGGCGAAGATTGCACTGCAGAACCCCTCACTGGTGACATATATAATTTAACTTTCAAAAGCTTAAAAAAAAAAAAAAAAGTTTAAAGAGTAAAGTTTTATTTTTCGGAGGACATACATGCCTGGCGTTAAATCTGAATCTACGGTATTTTGGATCGCGCTATTACGGGGCTTTACTGCATTATAATTATTATTATCATCATCATCCGAGCATCATTATCATTGTTATTATTGTTGTTGTTACAGTAATAGTATCAGCAGTAGTTAGATTAATCAGTATAACAATTACACACTGTTCCTTAAAAGCGTTCAAGTCACACAGAGGTAAACATTACTACTTAAGTGCATGTAGGTATTTATGCCCTTAAAGAGATAACATAGGCATTTCCCAACAGCACATGTGAGTTACGTGCAGAATTAAGTGAATAATGGTATATTTGGTATTTGCCAGTAACAGAACACTTGAGAAGGTTGTATCTGCTGCTCTGAATGGAGAGCACACAACCAATTCCTTACGGGCATACAAAACATCGTACCATTTGGATGAATAGAGCCAGACTGAGAAAAGTAATGCCATAGCCGGTATTTGAACAACGGATCCCCCGCTCACCACATCTTTCCCAGTATCTGAAAATATGAATGAGAGTGCGACTGTGTGAGTGATCTAATGATTAAAACTCAACGAATACGAGTTAACAACTTCGATATGTTCCACGGAGAACGGCTGACGATATGACCATTGCAGTTTAACATAACACACAATTGAAATGAATGGAATTATCCCAAAGTGTGTTGCACCTATGGGCATTTATATTAACTAACATCAATGTTTCTGAAAGACATGAACATTAGTGCTATATATTTAAGCATACCGATTATAAGACACACTACCATATTTTTATGCAATCCGGAAGAATGGAACTTTGAAACGCAACTGAAAGTTGTAAAGGCTGCCTTATTGACTGTCCATACAGTTATCACCTCTCTCTCTGTATTCTGATATCCTAGTCTGCTCCAGCGGACCTGGTATAAATATGAAACAGGAGGTGGTACTCTGTGCCCATTTTGTTCGTTCCCCAACTCATTTGTTTTTTGATAGATCCTCTGATATATTTCTTCACACCCACAAATGCTTACATTTAACGTATAGTTTTCACATAACAAAAATAAAAGTTATGGATGTTTTGGAGGTATTTAAGGTACCTACATATGAATGTCATTTTCACTGCTATAACAACTACTGCCATTATCACTACAGTATTATTATTGTTATTGAATAATTAGAATAGATTTCATTATGACTATACTTTCTTTAAATTCCACAATACACATGATAATCACTGAGAAAATCCAAAGCAATAAGTAAGACAAAGATTTAAATGTTAGGGGGTTTGATTTGAGAGAGAGGAAGTGTGTGTGTGTGTGTGTGTGTGTGTGTGTGTGTGTGTGTGTGTGTGTGTGTGTATCTGTGACATTGACATAACATCATGCTGATATAAAGCATACCATCATATCTCTGATACACTAGTAAGTTCTGAAACGTTGTAATTAATGTGTTGAGAGATAAATTGCTGTAGTTAGCACCTCTGTATCTGTTCTGCTATCCTGATATCCTTCAGTTGACTTAGAGCACATGTAAACGAGGAGGTAGTACTGTATGGAGCTGCTTGTTTTTTGGGCATTCTTTTCGGAATTACTCATCTTTACTTCCGGGAAAAATCTCCTTATTCCTTAGACGCTAAAAGTATCGTCATCGTCGTGGTCGTTGTTTTTGTTGTTATTAGCCGTTGTAGTAGTTATAGTAGTATTGAGTTTATCGTTGTGGAGGAAATGTTTTACGTTCATTATCATTATTCTATTCATCTTCATATTGATCTTTTAGCGGTTCGTATATGTAAGTTAAAGGTAGGATTTCATTATGGAGGGGATTCGGTACGTAGGACACGATGCTGAGCCCATTGTTCCTATGCCCAAAAGTGGGCTACCCCCGGGAGGAAAGATGAGGCGAAGGAGACAGAGGGCGGCCGACCCAAGGAGCCACGATACTACAGAGGGTGGCGTCCCCACTGTTTACTTAGATAGAGACTTCCCCCGACAAGCCAGGACTACGGACACGCTCCCATCAGCCGAGCCGCCAAGGTCCCAGGCAGGCGATCCGAGCCCCAAAGGTCCCGAAAGGTCCGAGCAGAGACCGGCAGCCGACCTGCCGGAGGAGGAAGTAGTTTTCCTCAGAGCATATCATCCTGCCATGCACCGCCGAGACACCCACAAACACTTTTACCCTAAAAGAGACCACTATATGAGAAATGATGTGAAATGATAATGGAGATGAAATGGGGTGGCTAGAGAATTCGGGGTTAGCGACCCGGGAAACCCCCCGAAAAACCCATGGGTCAGGTAGGATGGCGACGGGAATCGAACCCGGGCCTCCCGAATGCGGGCCACAGACGAAACCCCCTGAGCCATCCCGCTCGGTAAGTTAAAAGTAAAGGTACCCCCCCCCCCATGCTACGCTATACGGCCTCTATCGGGGCAACGGGAGGTTGGTTACAGCACCCGTCTATATAAGGTCTGTGAGGTGGCCAGGCTCACGACTGCGGCCTGGGAGGCAACAATGAAGCGGGTAGACCTCGCGGAGAGGCACCCGTGGCGGATCATACGTTCCTTACGGAAGGACAAAACCCAATACCAACACCCTCTTCATGACACTCGAGGGCGACTCGCCTTTGAGCCCCAAGAGAAAGCCACAAATTTCGCAGACTATCTATAGTCTCAATTCGAGCCACGGGAAGACCCGCAAGACGACGAGTTCACCGAACTCGTGGAGGAGGCGGTGGAATACCTCTACGAGGACCCCCCTCCCCCACGCGATGTGATCCACATTCCCATTGCCACCCCCAAACAGGTGGCAGCTCAAATCCGTAACCTCAAAACAAACAAATCACCGGGGCATGATGGTGTTACGGCACTCATGCTCCGAAACCTTCCCAAAAGAGCTGTGATCCACTTGACGCGGATTTACAATGCGTGCCTCTACCTCCGCCACTTCCCAACTTGTTGGAAAGAGGCGAGGGTGGTATGCATTTTAAAGCCCGGCAAGGACCCACTCTTCCCGTCAAGCTACCGGTCCATAAGCCTTCTCTCAGTCGTCTCAAAAGTTTTTGAGCGACTGCTCTTGGCCCGCCTGACTCCTCTCTTCGAGGAAAGGCACCTCCTACCGGATCACCAGTTCGGTTTCCGTCGGGGCCACTCCACGACCCTGCAGCTACTGCGATTGGTGGAAAAGGCTGCCCTGGGCTTCCAGGCCAACCTCAAAACCGTCGCGGTGCTGCTGGACGTGGACAAGGCCTTCGCCACAACGTGGCACCAGGGACTGTTATACAAGCTCAAGGAAGCACAACTCCCCGCCCCATACCTCACCCTGATCAGTAGTTTCCTCCGGGACCGAACCTTCAGGGAGCGGGTCGAAGGCAAACTCTCCACCGTCAGACCCATAGCGGCGGGAGTCCCGGAAGGCAGTGTACTGTCGCCGTTACTCTTTGCTGCCTACATGTCTGACTTCCCCACAGAGCCTCGCACTGTTCTGTGCCAATATGCTGACGACGTCCTCATATTGGCCCAGAACAAAAATGTCCGCTACTGCCTCCCTCCGCTGCAACGATCACTCCGAGCCATCGGCACGTGGAGTGAAAGGTGGAGGATGGCCATCAGCCCGCAGAAGAGCTCTGCCCTTCTGCTGGGGAAGGTCCTCCGCTGGCGCCCGGTGGGAGACCTGTGGTTGAGGCAGAGAAGGATCCCTTGGGTCCGGACTGCCAAATACCTGGGTGTCCGACTGGACCGCGGCCTCACATTCACCCCACATGCCCGTGAAAAAATCTGCCTCGGCCATGCAGCGCTCAGGCAGTTATACCCCATATTCCGATCGACCATGCCCATCCGCCTGAAACTGCGGGCGTACCGTGCGATCATCCCGCCCCTGATCCTGTATGGATGCGAGGTCTGGGGATCGGTGGCTCGTACCACCATCCGCAGGCTGCAAGCCGTGCAGAACAGGGCGCTTAGGATGATCTATGGTACTGAACGTATGTTTCCCTCATACATTCTCCACACCCATTCTGGCATACCTTACATCGAGGACGTAGTGCGCGAGCGCTCGCGTTCATTGTATGCCAGGATCACATTCCATCCTAACCACCTAGTGAACACACTAGGGCAGTACGACCACCGCTTACCTAGGAGGAGAAAGAGCTACCGCCTCCCCAAGGACGCCCTTGGGTGGTGAGACCAGCCTCTCATCCCCTCAAGTTTACACTGTTCCGGCCACACTGAGGCCGGACCCGGCCCGCCGGCTGAACCCCGGCAGCCGGGTCCCCCGGTATGACACCGATAAAAACCTAAACATAGCGATCCCTAAATTACCCGACCTCTCGCTCCTGGCCCCGCCACGCTGGACGGACCCTGCTACGCAGACCGCCAACAGCTGGGCGGGTCAGGGCACTGGCCTCCTTGGAAGCTACCCCCGCCACCAGGAGCATTAGCAGAGGTCGAATCAGGTCCTTCAGTTGACAATGACATCCAAGCTTTGGAGAAACGACAAAATCTTTAAGACCGCACGGGTAAATCCGCACAGCGGATAGGTACCGTGGCGATCTACCCACCGTCCGGGAGCACCCGGACGACTTGTTCTCGCTCTTGGCTCTTGGCAGGCTCACGAGGTAGCCGCCTTCACCCCCAGGAATTTAAAAACACACACAATTTCTCTAACATACATAATGCATATAGGACGTTTTCTGTTTTTCTTTCTTTGTTTCATTTTTTCTTGTCCTTTCTCTTATTATTTATCGTCTCGAAAGCATTGGATTTGTGTACTCTTGTGTACATGACTTCCTGCACTCATACAACACAAGTAAAGAAAATAAAAACACAAATAGGAATAAAAGCCAAATTCTCACATATGTTCGAAACTCGGTCTGGGTGAGTTAGCTGGATATGGTTTTTTCCGGGGTGTTCCCTTATCCTAAAAGACGAATGTCGTGTAACTCTAAGCTCTATGAACCCTGGGTTTATTTGAGCATCATTTCATCCCATTCATTCATCGTCCGATATGACTTAACGTTGGAGGACGTAAACTTAAAAAAAAAAAAAAAAAAAAAAAAAAAAGTATCATCAAAATTATTATTATTGTCGTTGAAGTTGTTGTTTTCGAAGTATATTTAGAATATCCCAGTTACAAATACGCTTATATACCACAATACGCATCGTAATGTACTAAAATAAATCCAAAACATTGCAGCTAAGATAAACTTAGAAGTGGTTCTGAAGAAATAATTAAATAAATTTTGTAATAAAGAAAATAAAGAAGAAAATAAGTAATTGAAATAAATGGAACTTCCGATGACTTTTTTTTTTCAATTTACCTTTCCTTTTTTCTAAATTAATGTTTATACATTACATCAAGAATAATCGCAAACATTTAGGTATGACAATGCTAAAACATTTCTAATACACTCCTGATGGATGAAACACTGAAACGATGATGTAAATTGTAAAAGTAACGGCTGCTTCATGCATTGAGTGCATTTTGTTACTGATACAGTTATAAACTCTGTAGGAATTTGTTCTTTTATCCTGTACTCTTTCTGTATATATGCTGCAACTGTGAACGAGCTGGTACGCTTATCGTTGTACTACTGACACAAGAAAGTAAAGGAAAGTAAAAAGTCTAAGGAAATTCCATTTATCAACCGACTGTCTCCGTTTAATGTATTTCTAATTTATAAAACGGAGTTTTGTAAATAGTGTAACGTTTAGGGAAGCTGGTGGCAAATGGTCCTATGTTTCTTGTGCACTCGTGATGGAAGAAAGCTCAAGGCGCTGTTGCTGTAAGACTGAGAGGAAACTGCGTGCTCAACTGTCGGGAATGGAGTTCACACCTCCTCATATGTTCTGTTATTGTATTCTGCTCCGGGAACTGGTGCCTCCTTGGCAGATAATCGTTTTACTCGTTTGCCGCTGTTTTGTTGAATGTGGAACTGGCAGAAAACAAATTTACCACGAAACTCACTTATGCATTTGGAAAATACCTATTTTTACTTCATCAAAGGTATAAATACATACAGTAGTATGGTTTACGTAAATAAAATATATGGGAGTTCGCTTCTATCTTGTGCCCTTTTTATGTAGAGAATGTAATGTTATACTTGTATGCAGTACTACTGCTTACTATTAGTAGTGCTATGTAGTAGTAGTAATGGTAATATTAATAATAATAATAATAATAATAATAATAATAATAATGATGATGATGATGATGATGATGATGATGATGATGATGATGATGATGATGATGACGATGATAATGATGATGAAAGCATAAGTAATAAGTGCGTGCACTGCCATATGTTACAGTTACGTAAATTATTAACTAAGTACAGGCATTTGTGGCTTCGAAGAAGTAAGTCAGGCATTTCCTAAATCACAAATGAGTTGCCTAAAGAATTACCAAAACAATGCTGGTAGGTATAACTTCACTTCTGCCATATCCACTTAAACTGCTGCTACGGATATCTCACAAGGGGACACCAACTCGGTAGTGGTAAATAGAGTAACAAAACATCTAAGGAGGTGGTAGCTGCATCCCTGATAGATGAGCACACACATTTCTTACAGACTTACAGCAACAGCCCTCTATACTTTCGTCCATCACGAGTACATAAGAAACATAGCAACATTTGCCTTCGGCTTTCCTAATTGTAATTATATTTACTCTTGTAAACGCCATTTCAGGAATTAGAAATACATTAAAATCCATCAATTAGTTAATATGCGCCATTTCCTTGTAGCTTTCCCTCCCTTAACCTACTTTTATCTGTCAGTAATAAAACGATAAGCATATGTATGTATGTGTAGTGTTTAACGCCCGCTTTTACTACATACGTCACCGCAGGCGGTGATACTGATGATGCATGAGATGAAGATGGTACACCGGTGGAATGAGATGGCGGGGGAAACCGGAGGTCCCGGAGAAAACACGCCCCAACGCCATGTTGTCCACCACAAATCTCACTTTGCGGTCGCCTGGGATCGAACCCCGGCCGTCTTGGTGAGAGCCAAGCGGTCTAACCACTGAGCCTCGGCGTGGCCAAACGATAAGCGACCTCCTAGTTCACATTTGCACTATATATACACAAAGAGAACGGGACAAAAAAAGAAACAGTGTTGAGGATGAATCAATAACTCTATGTATTCAGAAGTATTTACTTTTTTTTTTTTTTTTTTTTTGTTACAAATTCCTTTCAGTGTTTCGTCGCTTTCATTTGTCTCACATACTTTCTTTATTATTTCCTGAATACCCTAAGAAGGAGTTTCCGAAATTCACATAAATTTTTGAAATCAATAAACTGGAGGCCTTAGGAATAGGAAATGAACAAAATAAAAGAGAAAGAGAGCACATGTCGTATGTCAATGGAAAAAAAAGGCGGAGTATATATTTTGTTCATTTGTTGTGTGTGTGTTTATGTGTGAGTGTGCTAAATGTTCTCTTAT